>JAVQJS010154861.1:0-13244 GCA_036024795.1 Galaxias rostratus
CCCCCCCCCCCCCCCCCCCCCCCCCCCCCCCCCCCCCCCCCCCCCCCCCCCCCCCCCCCCCCCCCCCCCCCCCCCCCCCCCCCCCCCCCCCCCCCCCCCCCCCCCCCCGGGCCGCCACCTCCACGTCGCCGAGCCCGGTTGTCACCGCACGGCCACGGAGCCGCCACCCTGCCGCCGTGACGACGCCGTTTAGCGGCGCGGCGCAAGCGAGCGGCGAGTTGACAAAGGGAGGAGGACGAGGACGAGACGGAGGGCCCGGCGCCAACAAATGGCCGTGATTGGTGTGGCGGCGCCTCTGAATCTTGGAGAAAGCGCAGCTTGCCAGCCAGTGTTTTTCCCCCCATCCCTCCATGAAATTGAATGTCGCGGAGGAAATGAAGTGTGCATTCCAATAACGGCAAAAAGGCGATCGCTGGAGCTTGCGCTCGAGCTATATGAAATTGAAGGGGCCTGCTGCCGCATTCGGATAGACTAAAGAGATACAGCAGATGTGGCGCGATGGCGGCATTATCCCATTGTTTACACAGAGGATTTCCTCGTAGAAGAACCAGGAAGAAGGGAAACTGCGGAGAAAAGAGGAAACAGGTGGGGAGACACAAGGAGCATTCGCCGTTGATAACAAAAGACAGTGAAGAGCTCTGTGTTCACCGAACACTAGAGCGGCAGGTTCCAGTGGCTCGGCTCGTCTCGAATTGGCTTTTTATACGATTAGCGCACCACTCAACGAGTCAACGCCCTGTCAGTCTTGCGCTCGGTGTTAGATCCGTGGAAATCAAACTGCGATACATTATTTAATTGCAGGCTGCATGATGAATGAAGGCACAGTCAAGTGTAGGAGTGGTGATATAACCGACTGCTCATACCACCCTATGACGAGAGGTGCAGGGATGAGTTTTGAGAGAGAGGGCAAGTATGCTTGGAGGACAGACAATGAAAGTGAATGTAAGGCTCTGGAATTTCAAGTCTTTTCCAGAGCACTGCAAATCAACCAGACAAACAGGCAAACGGTAACAACAAAACAATACAATCCCCGGCCTTAGGGTTTTCATAAGCAGGGATAAACGTGCGACAGACACGCTACAGGGTTTCGGACGGATATATAAAAGGGCCCGGCGATGTCTTTTGCAAACGGACAGAATCTCGAGAAGAGCGACTCTCTTTGATCGATGGGAACGGACGGGTGAAAAGGAGACGGAGAGAGTCGAAGGGTGTCGGGAGAACAGAGCCGGAGAAACGGCCGTGTCCTGGCGGAGGCTGCCGCGCCGGCCTGTCAGCAGTCATCGCGTGCCACTCTCCCTGCTCGGCTGAGTGTAACCCGAGCAATGTACCCCCATGAAATATTCACACAAGTTGTCTTTTCCTAAAAACGGAGGGGTGGGCGGATTTTGTGAGGCGGAGGGGGGGGGGGGGGAATAGATCCATGACGCGATCCAGGGAGAGTTTACACCCAGGCTCTTGATGTCAGGTTTGCTTAGGGTTTCTCGGGAGCGGGGCAGGGGGTCCATTAAATGTTGACAAAAAACGTACCCCCTCTGGCTCTTCCCGTTTTTCCCAGCCTGAGCCTCGCTCCCCGAAATAGTCCAGTCCTAGCGGTGCTCCTTGCTCTTTCTAGATACAACGTTTAGCCCTTTCGTGTTTCCCAACGCCAATGCTTCCCTCTCTTTTTTGACGCACCTTCACGTCTCGTGTGTATAAATGCATTGCGGTTGGTGAAATGAGCCGACACTGAACACAATCTTCAACTCGCATACGATAAGATTCATCCATGCACAGTCCCTTTCAGCACCATTCGTGCACTCAATGGATATTATTATGAACTGGCCTTAAAACGGACGGAGAGTGCGCACGCCGTGCGTGATGTGTTCGACCATCCCTAATTGTTTATTATTCATATTATCCACTTGTCATTGCGTGTTCTACCGGCTGCCTTATCGGCGGTTGGTCTTGATTTGAGCAAGACAACACAGCGCCTTCCATCGGAGCACCTCACAGACCATTTAGAAGTTCAAAACTCCATGTAACACCCACAAAGATGACAATTAAAAAAGAGCTACTTTGCGATCCTTCTTGCATAAACAGGCGGGGATGGTGCAGGTTTAAAAACGAAGCCAATTACCCACAAGCCATTGTTCTCTTTGTATGGAGTCAGTTGGCTGGATGCAACACATTTTATTTTGACAGTTTAACAGTCCTACAAGAAATACAGCAAATTATGAATGGGCAGCCTTCCACATAAACAATGGACTTGTTAGCTCTGTTTTGAAGTCATCAGGGGTAGTCGTTGAATACAGAAAACATAAAAAAAATGTATCCTATTGACCATGGCAAGGTTGGACATTTTGAGTGAACTCAATTAATAACAAAGCACTAAGTTCCCACTAAATCTGTTTAAAAGCATCCATTTGCAGTAACTTTGACCGAGGAAGCCATGTAGAATATTCAAACAAAAAACGAGTTGTGCCGATGGAACAACTGGAGCAGTTATATATGTATGTATGCGTCGTTCAAGCATCGCAATCCAAAAACCAGAAAAGATCCGGGGCAGTTGATAACAGCAATGAAAGTGGCGGAGCGGGGACATAAACGCTGGAGTGGCACAATTTCCTATCTTGACAAGTGTTATGTAACCAAGACGAGTAAAGCTTGTTGGATGCCACCCACTCCAACCATGAACCACACTGCCACGTCTTGATAAGAAGAAGTAGGCCAGCTTATAGTTCTATGTAAAAGGGGGGGGTAATTAGGGGGGAAGAGGGGGTAATTAGCTTTTAATTGGGGCAAACAAGCTCCGGTGAGTCATTACTAGTATTTGGTATGGAAACGGAGACGCTGTCATAGTCGCCCCCCCCCCACACCTCTGCTGTCGGCCGGCTGTTATGTAAGGATCTACGGCGTGGTGTGGAGTGCGCGGAGAAAGCGCCATTAGCCGCCGCCTCACTCGGTTTCAGCGCACAACACAATTAGAGCCAGGGCCCACACGGTCCTTTTGTATCCGTGGGAAAAGGTCAGCCCTGTCAACCATATTAATATAACACACTCTCTTCCCTATCAGGATTTTTGATGCGTGTCTACGAGAGAAAAGAGAGCACGCGGAGGAACGGTAGAACGGGGGGTGGGGGGGCAGGGGATCTTGGTCGACGGTTATGAGCATTAGATTATTAAACGGTATAAATATATCCGGGGGGTGAGGCTGGCGAGTCGTCGCGCGCTCGATGGCGGAGGTGCTCGGCGTGGTGAGGCGGGCCGTTCGGGGAGCTGTACGAGGCCACCGAGGCCTCGCCTGACAAGATCGGGTGCTGCCCTGACGTCTGAGTCGCTGAGGGAAAACGCACGGGAGCGGAAGGGACGCCGCGGCATAAGCGGCGGCTGGGTGAGGAAAACCAGCCGGGAACGAGGGACGGGACGGGACGGGACGGGGACGGGAACGAGGGACGGGACGGGACGGGAACGAGGGAAGGGAAACGAGGGACGGGACGGGAGCGAGCGGTTTTTCCGCGCGACCCGCGCCTTTCAAAGGGAGGTTGGCGGGAGGAGCGTCTCTTCATCCGATACCATGCATGAATCCATTCGATTTGTCGCGGCTCCGAAAGGAACAACGGTCCTATTGGAAAACAAACAAACCCTGCGTGCGTTTTAATGGTGTTTTCACGAAGGGCCGTAAAAAAAAGCGCAGGGTTGAGTGCTTTCATACACACATTCCATGATAGAACAACACCCGGATAAGGCAGAGTCACACGGCACAAAAAAAAATCGAATCGGAACCCCAATGTTTTTGTCTATGGAGATGACGGCCGCCTTATCGGCGTGGAGGGTTATATTGCCGCGGACTCCCTCCCTGGCTTTAGCCAAGGGACTCAATCACGGCTGGCTCTCCTCCCGGCTCTCTCTCGTCTTTTTATCTGCCGGGGAGGAAATGAAAACGGATGGTATCTGCCGGTGCATAGCCTCTTTTTCGGGGCCCCGGGTGGAGGCGTCTGCCCCTTTTCCGTGGCGGGGGGTGGGGTGGGGGGGGTGGGCGTCGCGTGGGAACAAGGGGTTTATCGCGTGTCGCCGGGAAGTACGCGTTCCGGACGGTGTCCAACGCGTTGTCGGGAGACGGAGACTCTCGGGGCGGGTGGGTTTGTGTACGGTGGCGGTGAGGAGGGCGGACCCACGGAGACGGCCACGCTGAACGGAAGGTACACGGCGGCATTACAGACACAACCCTACTCAGAGCAGGAAGCTGGCTGAGGGGAGGGGTTATGGGACATTTTCAGGATGTCAGGATGAGTTACTAAGATAGCTCGCCGAGCACGTCCCCTGACCTCTGTATCTTTCTCTTTTTTTTCAGGATTAAAACTGTAGGGATTGGGTTTTGAGGTTTATGAGGTTCAATAGCCTTACCTGTGTCTTGCGTGTCAGAGAGTAAGTGTATGATATCTTGGGCTGTAAAATGGAAGGGGCGGAGGAAGAGGGAAGTGGACCGAGGAAGTTCTGCTCACCTTGACGTGGTCGCCCGTCCTCAGGCTGTCCCAGAGGGTCTGCTGGAACGCGGCCAGGGAAACCTGCTGGGCCCCTCCCAGCAGAGCCTGGAGAAGAAAGCGGCAGGCGTTAGGACCCCGGGGCCTTCACGTACATGCATGCACTGACCATCGAGGACGCGGCGGAACGCAAACCCTACGAGCAGAAAGCCACGTCTGCCTTTGGCCTGCGGATTCACACACCTTTCCTTCGATTCGATTCGCAGCAGGAATACAAAAACATGCAGACGCCCCCCAAAAAAAAGACACTTATCCGCTATCATATTTATCATAGACTAGCGAGTATCACCTACAGGCACGCGCACATAAAAAAAAAAGCATTATATAACTGACAACAAACCACATACAATCCATCTCTGATTCATTCCTTCCTTAAAGATCTTGCCACCCCATCTGCTTATCTATTCCAGTCACTCGCTCATTAAATCAGCCTTTACAGCCAAACGGAGGGAGGTTTACTGCTTATAGGAGTCAAATAGCATTCATCATCTAGAAGGCCGTAGTTAAGCAGATATACTGCCTGTTTTAATTCAGTGGAGGACAAACACAAAGCAATATTCCTCCATAGACTACACGCGCTTATGCCCCCCCAAAAAAAAAAAAACGCAATGCAATTTCGTTTTTTTTTTTATAGGCCCCGCCGAATTTTGACAAGCAAATTAATCTGCGATGGTTTCGTCACTGGCGTGTCCCACTTGAAGGGAGCCAGTGAGGCCACGTCCGCTAGTGGACGGTCGTCAGTCCACCCGGCCTTGTACCATGTGAAGCGGCAGGTGCTTGCCGCTGAACCGCGCGTACGCGGTGGGGGGAAGGGAGGGGTGGGCGGCTGCAAGGAGGTGCGCTGCCTCGTGTTTATTCATGTGAAATAGTCTCCCCTGGAAGCCATTTTGGCAGCGATGTATCACATCGGGCATTGACCTTTTAGATACTACGCACAATTAAGCTAAGCTAATAAACACAACTGTGGACACGAGCCGCACGGACTGGGCCAAGACCAAGGAAGTAACCAGGAAGGGTAAAGTGGGTGTGTGCCGAGACACACACAAAGAAAAGGTGCAAAGCAGATCCGTGCAATGGTGCAAATGCTTCAAAAATCCACAGAGTAGTGTATTGTAGAAGACTAAATATATTAACCAACAAAATCCAATCACAGTTTGAGCACTAACGCTGAACAACTGTCATTCATAAGTGCGCATATTCCCTTTTTCTACCTTATATTACGCTGATCACCAGCTTAATAGACATATTTCATTTCACATTTCCCTCATGTTGCAAAGGTAATACTTGAAAGGGTAAATTCACTATTCCGTCAGCAAATATCATGACATGTTTGAAAATTACAAAAGATTCGAGCCATGTTTGTGATGTAACCATTTAAATTTAAAAAAAAACATTTTTTTTTCAATTGGATATTTCTATTATAGTGGCGCAGTGGTTAGCACTGTTGCCTCACAGTACGAAGGTCCTGAGTTCGAATCCCACCTGAGGGCCTTTCTGTGTGGAGTTTGCATGTTCTCCCCGTGTTAGCGTGGGTTTCCTCCGGGTACTCCGGTTTCCTCCCACATTCCAAAAACATGTAGGTAAATTGGTCCACTCTAAATTGTCCGTAGGTGTGAATGTGTGTGAATGGTTGTCTGTCTATGTGTTAGCCCTACGATGGACTGGCGATCTGTCCAGGGTGTACCCTGCCTCTCGCCCGAAGTCAGCTGGGATAGGCTCCAGCCCCCCGTGACCCTGCATAGGATAAGCGGTTCTGATAATGGATGGATGGCTGGATCTCCGAGAATAAAATATGTAGAGCGATTATGTCAAGAACACGGCGTTGCTCCAAATGCTTTGATCCATAACTGCCTTTGTACACATCATAACTTTACATAGAGTATAGAACATAACACAATTTGAATATGAAAATGAAAATAGTTCTGAATTTGAGGGTTTGCATACTGTATTTTTGTGTATGCTCGGTGTGTGTGAGTGGGTGCATGAATGTGTGCGTGTGTGTGCGTGTGTGTAAGAAAAAAAGAGAGAGATTGAGAGAGAGAGGCTTGGCGGTGCAGGTTGCGCCTTGGCGCCAGCAGGATGAAGGCTTCACGCTTGGGCTAAGATTACCTGTGCGGGCGTCCTGTGTGGTGTGTTTATGAATCAGCTTTTTTGTTCAGATTTTCCCCTCCACTTGTGTCTTGGGAGCCGCCCCGTCCTACCAGGGTGGGCAGGCGGAGACGCACACCTCTTCACGAACCCGTCACCCTAACGCGACCCTCGCATGACCTCTAACTGGTTATCGCTGTGGCGATAAGGCCACGCCATGGCTGTGGAATGAAAACAGGTTAGCGACGCAGACAGACAGGAGTCAGGGAGGAAACGTGACACACAGTATGTGACCACAATCAACCACCCGCCTCTGACTTAGCCCAGACCTACACTCTAGCTCACCCCCTAACGGACACTGTGCACGCACCTCAAGTGAAATATGTCCCCGTGCACACTGTCTTCGTCATGCACACTCACGCTTATGAGCGTGAGACCCTTTGGAGCTCAACCGTTAACAGAACTTTGTGTAAAACACCATCCACCATTGAACATGTTACATTTTAGTGAGGGTGTGCGTGTGTGTGTGTATGTGTGTGTGTGTGTGTCTGAGAGAGAGAGAGCAATACAGAGCCACTGAGTCAAACCCAGACGTTACATGTATTGAGTTTGAGTTATATATGCACGGTATGATTTAAGCCTCCAATTTGTTTGATTGATGAACGGCAGAGTTGACTGTGCATGTGGTTGATGGTTGCCCAGCATCTCATTTGGGTTCTAGTCTACCACTGGAGAGTATGGAAATGATTCGAGTTTGGCGGCTTTGTTCTCCATCTCAGGCCCACTATCCTCCACCCCAGGCCCCATGGCATGTCTGCCGCAGGGTGTTTCAATCCTTCCCCTCTACCACTGGCCCCAAACCACTGGTTCAATTACCCATGGTGTCCTTGACCTTGGAGGTCACCCAGCATAGCAGGATGGAATGGTGGAGGCCTACAGAGAATGGAGAGAGAGAGAGAGAGAGCGAGAGCGAGAGAGAGCAAGAGAGAGAGAGAAAGAGAAAATAGGTAGAAAACAACATTAAAAGAAAACGAGGATAGGGGACGAGAGAGAGGTAGGAGAGGGGATGTTGAAAGATGGCAGGGGAAGAAAAAAGGGAGAGGATGAGCGAGAGAGAGAAACAGAGAGAGAGAGAAAAAGAGAGAAACAGAGACAGAGAGAGAGAGAGAGAGAGAGAGAGAGAGAGAGAGAGAGAAGCGAAGGAGGGTGAGGGAGGAGCAGAGTGAGAGAGGGTTTCAGCCCTGCTCTCTCTTATCTCTCCGGCTTGGTGGAGTTTTAAATTATTCATTCCCTGCTGCTCCCGCCGACTTACACATCTCCATCACACGGCTGCCCGCATCCGCCCGGGGAACAGGCGGTCGCCACGGCAACCTTATCGCAGATCGCAGATTTCGGCTCCAGAAATGAAATAAAAGAGGAAATTGGCTGTATTAGCATAAGAGGAGTCAGCCTGGAGTTGAATACACACATCACCCCCAAAGCGCACAGCAGCCCCTCCTCCTCCACCCCCTCTTTTTCTTATCAGCACTGTCTGATCGCCAGTCTCCCTTTCTTTTTTTTTCTTCTTTTTTTTTTTCTAATTCCACTCCCCCCCCCCTCTGTCGTTCTTTGTTCCTCCCCACGCTGGGAGAAGAATGGAGCAGGGGCTGATGGGAGAAAATAGATGTGGTCGCTCTGACCCCTGACCTTTTCAGAGAGAGTAAACAATAAGCAATAACCTGGGAGACGTGACTCTGCCAGCCACCGGGCCACTGACTGACAGCACACTTTATTTCCTGTCCAATAGGACCTTTTTCCCCCATCATGCTTTTTATTATTGGCCTCGTTTTCCCCATTCTTGGCGCTAACAGTTTGCCTGAGTCCGTGGGGATCTGCCATCTTGATTTTTAGAGCGGGGACTGACTCTGACCTTAAAAGAAAGGTCCGGAATATTTGTTTTCCTTTCTGCCGTTGCTGCGAGTGAATGTAACTTCCTGGCTGCTTCCTGGAAGGCCAGCATGTAATCAGGCCTTTAAAGGCTTGGGGCGACATTCACGTTCCCCGTCAATACATATCTCCCATAGCAATCTCCAGCTCTCCATCACTGTGCACTCACAAAGGACAGCGCACAAAGCACACTCCTTAGACGACACCCCATAAATGTGTTTTCTCCTTAGCGCCTATTCTACCACTACCTAACCATTCAGTCGGAGGCGCGGGGCCTCCGATCTTCCTCCGCCCGTCTCGCTCCCGCCCTCTCGGGCACCTCCGCCCATATGTTTCCCCACCTAATTGAAGTTAAACAGCGGAGAAATGCTTCCGTGTCTCCCCCAGATGGCTCTAAATGTCGACATTCTCTCCCACTTAGATTGACACGTCCCCCGGGGGAAAGGGCTGCGCGCGGCCGGGACGTTTGTTATGCTAACGGCCTCTCCCTCCGCCACACATCTATTGTGCAAATCAAACCAGTAGGGGAGCTGTCAGACATAATAAGAGCCAGCACGTCCACCGCATGGTGGCACTTAGTATCATCTCATCTTCTTAACAGGGGGAGCTAGAGCAGGGGCTTGGACGCTTGTGGTTTTGGTATGTTTGCACGTATGTAGATATTACATCTATCTATGTGAACATACAAATACAAATACCGTATATACATATATATATATATATATATATATATATATATATATACAGTGAGAGAGAGAGAGAGAGAGAGAGAGAGATTGAGATAAATATCTACTGTACATTCAAACCTGATATTTATCTTCTCTGCATAAGAATAGGATGTCAGAACGAGAGTCTGGACTTTCAGTGTTAAATCTAAATGTTTTGGTCCTTATCATTACTGTGACTCTATCACAAGTGTTCTTGTTTTTCGTTTAAAAACGGTTAATTTGAGTAATCAAAAATAACGATTAATGTAAAAAGGATTTAAAAAAATATAGATATATGGCTATCACTTTCGATCTCAAAAAGAGGCAGCACAACTTGACAGACGAACCAACCAAAATCCCACTACTCCAGAACTTTCTAACCCAGGCCCACGCTCCCTTGTCTGGAGAGGGTTGAGATGCCAAAGATAGACATGAACTATTGCTCTATGATTTCCATTGCTTTGGTCCAGACAGCGCCCACCTCTTCTCTGTCCCCCAGAGTCGAACGAGGAGGTGGAGCAGGACCAAAGTCAACATGGACGCACACAGAGACCCAGACTCATCCCCCCTACAGCCACACCAAACCTCCCCACGGTCTATTTAGAAGGTCTTATGATTGAGCGATATCAAATGTATCAGTCGGGCCTCTTAATGCCTTCAAAACAAAGGCCGGATAGCCAACCTCCATAGATCCCCATCGATATGCATCGTAGCGTTAAGCCTCCCAACAGAGGCCACGGAAATGAGATGGAAAATCTGTGCTTTTCCGACTGATCAACAATCCTTCTCTATTCTCCGTCTTTTGTTCCTCCATTCTTCCATTGGGAATCTACGGCTCTAATATGGGAACAAGCGGGATCGTACCTCCAGGCGCTCCATCTCCTAAACGGCTCCTATTGCCTCCCGCCCTGCACTCTAAGTCTGAAGCCCCGCTCCTGTGTTCCCCCACTCAGTGACGTAGGGCCCGTTGATTCCCCAAGCTCTTAATCTGGTTAAAGTGATGAATACTTTGGAACAGTGGGGAGAGAGAGAGAGAAAAGGGAAGGAACAGAAGGACGGCACTGTGGGTCTCTGTGCGCTGCGTTCCTTGGTGGTCCAGGCGCTTCCCAACGCGCTCACACTCCCTCTCGCTCTCTCTCTCTCTCCCTCTCTCTGTCTCTCTCTCTCTCTCTCTCTCTCTCCTCTCGCTACCTATCCCTCTCTTTCTCTGAAATGGTTGGGGGCTGATGGCGGCCTACGTGTGATTTCACATGGGCTATAGAGCCGCTCGGCGCCTGTGGCTCTGTCCCGCCCACACACAGTCTGCTGCTGAGAGCTCCACCACGCACGATCCACTGTGTAGGTTTGGCTGTGAACCGCCTGTAGTGATCCCACTGCGTGTGTGTGTTTGCCATGTGTGCATTGTTTGCATGCCAAGAGACCACACACTCAGCACAGTTTTCGTTGTTGGATTTCTCTGGCGCACGCTTGACTCACACACATACACACACACACACACACAAGCACACGGCATGTCAGATGGTAGCTGCCAGTGTGCCCCTGTAATGCTAAGTGACAGGGTGAGACAGGAGACAATGCTGATCTCCCAGCATCCTAAAGTGGATTGGCAGCGGCCCCCGCCCTGCTGTCATCCTGCCGCCCCTGCCCTGTTAGCCGCCGCCGCCGAGCAGATCACCAGGGAGGGCCCGCAACCGGGAAGGGGAAACGCATTTCCAAGGTGCGTCCCCCAAACACAGACCCCCACGCTTCGGGCTTCATGCATCGGGGCTGATAGCCCTCTGGAGGGTGGGCAGGGGTGTCACACTCGTTTACATTCCCAACCTGGGGGGGGGTTAAGACGTTCTGCATTTTCCAGCTGCATGGTCGTCCTTGTCCCTCTGCGTCGGACGGCGGAGTCGGTTTTGTGTTCACAGTGGATTCCCAGCACAGGATGGTTGGGGGGGAGGGGGGGGGGGGGGGTTGCTTGGCCAAGATGGCAGCCGTGTAGTGCTGTTTGAACAAGCATTTGAGCGCAGCGGGCTGGCAATGTCGGGACAAAGGGGGATTGAAACAAGTGTCAAGCACAGCAGTTACAGCCCTGTGTGTGGTGGACTTGATGCAGTTTGCCGCAGGATATGGAGGAAGATATTCGCCGGCTTACAAAGTTTACTGATCCAGAGGCGGTTGAAAACCACACAGGCACCAGCTCACGGTAGACTTCAAGCTACAACAACAACGTGAGAGAGAACAACGTGTAGATTGTGAGAACTGCACCAACATCCCATTCATGGCGGTGCAGTATGGTGCCATGTGTTGTAAAACAAAGGGTTACTAGACACTCATAAACAGATCAAATGTGTGTGTGTGTGAGTGAATGTGTGTGGGTGTGCGTTCCTACATGTGACCGCTGTGCACGTAGCACTATCCTTGTGCTTCAGAGGTCCATAAATCGTGGTGTTATCAGTTGTCCAGTCTCCACCACCCTTGTGTTCTGTTATTGAATGTCATTGTGGCCGGAGGGCCTCTTGGAAGATATTTCCTGGTCAGAAATCTAGAGCAGAGGCAGGGATGGAACGAGAGGGGTAGGAGAAGAGGGAACAATAAGCCTGCCACAATGGGGAAAGGGGAGGAAAATTCGAAGGAGGCCGGCTCAGGCACCCAGTTGGGACTCATGAGTGGAGAGGGATATGGAAGGGAATACTGGAGGAAGGTGAGGACAGAGATTCCCTACGTGTGGACTGTGGATCCTGTGGTGGACAGAGAGACTGTCTGGACCGTCCAGCTGGCCACATCGTAGGAGTGGGAACACAACCCGAGACAGAATCTGCAGTCACAGTATCAGAGCATCAGATATCTGTTGGATTCACTGGGGATGAATTCAATGAATTAGCTCTGGATACCCTGACAAATAAAGATTGCAGAATATGAAGAAAAAACAGTTTTTTATTTTACCTTTTTGTATAAACACATGTATGTATGTGTATGTATGCTGTGTATTACTGCAGCATTAGTTTCTCCACTCCGCTCTTGTTTTTGACAACACTTTTAGTTTCTCTTAGTTTGGTCATGCATCAGGGATGCCGATCCCACAGTGTGTGTGTGAGTAGGCCTGCGTGTAGGCGTGATTCCTTGGACTCCCCCCTGGCTCTCCTCCTGCCGTTTCATTCCCACTGAATCGCAGGGAGACAGGAACAGAATGGACTCCAGAGATTGTCGTTCCATCTGTGTCTACTAAACGGGCTTTTCTCCCCATGCGCCCTCTCACCAGCACTCCCCAATTCCCCCATTCGCCACCCTGGCACCCAGCACCACGCCTCGGTAATGGCATGAAAAACAGCCCCACCAGCCCTCCTCTCCGGAAAGATACCTCCTTGTAGCCTGGAAGGGGAGGGGTGGAGGTGTGGAGCGCTTAGAGAAAAGGGGTAGCCAGCCTACATGCTCAGTCTCCTCTCCTCCCGGTAGCAGTGGCACTAGTAGTCAGGAGGACGGTGAGGAGGAGGAGGAGGTGGAGGGAGATTTGTCTCTAATCTGGCCCGGCTCTGGGGGAGATAAGGCTTATTTAGTGTTTGGACTTCTTCCCCCCGCCGCCACGCTGGCACTGGAACACCCCACAACAGGCCAAGGTAGATGTGGACCGCAGATAGATCGCAGCCCGCTGTTTGTTGTGTATGGAGGATTCGATGTGATTGTCATCCTTCCCCATGATCAAACACACACACACGCACACACACACACACACACACACACACACACACACACTCACACACTCACCCGTTGGACGTATCGCTCTGTTTATTCACAAGAGTGTGTCTTCTGCTCAGTCTAATCCTGACCCGAGGGCTACTTTTGGTGACACTCAACAATATGCAGGAACAGGCCTCTGACTCATAACACACAGACACACACACACACACACACACACACACACACACACACACACACACTCACACACACACACACACACACACACACACACACACACACACACACACACACACTCACACACTCACCCGTTGGACGTATC
>JAVQJS010154862.1:0-13719 GCA_036024795.1 Galaxias rostratus
CCTGCTCCACTGCTCCCCTTCTCTCCATGCTCGGTTTCCTGGGACCCGCTTCCTGGATCTTCCTTCCACTGCTCACCCTGCCAGTGATCCATCCCTAGTTGAGATCCGCCTTGTACGAATAAACTTCATTCCAGTATCCAAACTCTCGGGCTTCCCTTTTCAGTGTTTGCATTTGGGGTTCAGTTTTGTAGATCGGCTGCTACCGTAACACAGGCTTTGGGAAGATACAATATGTTGGTGTTGGGACAGAATTAACTATTTCCTTCACATAGATCCATTCACCATTTCGTGGACAATGTTGATCAGCTCATTGTCTAAAATAACTTTGATTACACATAGCACATTTTTATGGTGTGCTCAACTATATTTATATATTAGTCTTAAAATATATTAACTGTTCATTCCTAGAGATTGCTGATGTTCTCTGGAGTATCACAGTACCTTTACATTTGTAAGTGCCTGCGGGCTACTACAAAGTATGGACCTTGTGGAACCTAGAATACAGACAGCGTCAACTCATCGTTCATAGATATGGGAATGTACTTCAAGTAGGCAGGTCTGACCTGTTTTTACAAAGGATTGACAGTTAAAATTTCAGATTTGTTATATAAAAAAGTGTATTATTTAAATATTAATGTTTTTTTTTACATTGTCAATATAATATGGTGTGCTTTGACTGCCGTTTAAATAATGAATATCTTGCAATATACATATAAACCGCATTCTCTTTACATTGTAATCCTTTACACAAATTTAGGGTACATTATGTAAAACATGTATTCTGAAAACATGTCATAATACTTTGTTTTTTTAATTCTTTTATGTGTGGTGTTTTCAAAATCCTTCCCCTTGTGTTGTTAAAATTCATGTAGATGTTTTGGGAGGGAAAATACGAAAGCTTTTCCTGTACCATGGTTGTGTGCCATGTGCCTTGACGACTGCCATCATGCTGGCAGGCTTCATCTCCTACCAGCCTTACCTGAGGTGCACATACTTCTGCTTATGGTTGGGGTCCAATCTCATATTCATGCAGCACTCCATTCACCACTATAATAGCTATTTACAAAAGCCATATCTTCTTTTCTTACTCCAGATTTTGTTGAATTTAGTATTAAAACAATATAAGCCAAATGTCACTGATATTTTTCCACTCGTTTCACCAATAGAACTGCCAGAGTGGATCTACTGTTAAGAGAAATAAAACTTAAGTTTTTTCCTCATAAAGAAAATAGTTAAACTTTTAATTTCCTCACCCAGCAAAATCCACAAGTCTATTTGTGGTGCCAGAATGAAATGTTTACATATTTTGTCTAAACCAAAAATCCAACTGGGTTGGACATAACATTTAAATTATTTCCCAAAGTAATTATGGGTCAATGGGAAAGTGGAATTAATCTGAGGCGTAGGAGAAATCATGCTGCTCCAATGGCAGGACCCCTAGGCCTAAGTGGCATTGGGCCAATGTTGTGCTCCGCTAAAATGTCCCCATGCAAAGGGTACCAGTCAGAACAAATCAGACTATATTGGACATTTGATTGGAGTCAGAATACCAGCATTGTTTCTGGCACTGAACACTAGGCAACAACAAAGTCAAATGTCAAAATAAAGAACGGGACTAAAACTACAGAATTGAACTCTTTAAAGTGACCTTACGTGGCGAAAATCAACAATCAAATACAATTATACAAAAACAAATCTTGCCTTGGCTTTGTCGAGTCAAATTATTGATGGCTAGCCCCCATTTTAAGCTCCCTCTCCTATCTCCTCATCCCAGAGTCAAATCTGGACGTTTTTGAAGATATAACAGAAAAACTGGATCTTGAAAAAACGTGACCATGTCCTGCATTCAAACTTTCTTCCACATATACCTTGATGAAATGCAGTGATGGCTAACAGCAGTTCGGCCCTTGTGCTCTGTCTGAATGCTGCCCTAGACCTGCTTAATGAATTAGTGAGCAAAGAAAAAAAAATTCAGTAGTCAATTTACATCGCCGGGTGTAAGTTTATTTTGCTTTTCTTGCCATTGTAGAAAAATGTTGATGCATTTCACCCCTTCATTGTTCAACCAGTCACAGAATTTACACCGATAATACTTAAGGAATGTTCTCTTTACTTTTCCCAGCTGTACATAAGTACTATCCCAAAAGACTTGCTAGAATGTCCCCCCTGAAGGCAAAAAAGTATATCCGCTCCTCTCTCTAGATACTCTATTGGAACAGTCATTTAAACATCTCTAAGTTTACTGGACATAAAAGCAATTGTACTTTCTTTATCCGTTTGGAATGGTGTATGTGTATTTGTGTGTGCATTAATGTGTGTGAGTGCATTTGTGTTAATATGTGGGGTCTGTAGCAAACAAAAAGAACCTTAATAATGCTGACATTCCTCATTTAACTAAGAATAAGAGGTCTGTGGGGATGAGGTGTGTGTGTGTGTGTGTGTGTGTGTGTATGGTATGGAAAAATGGACCATGGGCCTAACTGTGGGCCATATTCCTCCAATAAAGGGGATTTGTTATCCTGAAATATCCAGTCCAGAGAAAAAACTCTGTTTAATGTTTATAATATAATTTACTGTTTATTCATAGAAAAAATATTTGATTGCGTCAATTTCAAATACTTGACAGGTTTTTAGGCTAATTCCTGCGCTACAACTATCAGCTTTTCTACTAGTAGTGCAATGGAAACACTCTTCCCGTAAATAGCAGACAGTTTGGAGCAGCACTACTTCTTGGTTGCCAATGCCTAAACCAAGCACCTTATTGATACACGCTATGGCTTTGACATCATTTGATACTGCATTCAGGCATTAATAATCTATGCGCCCAAGCAATAAATTTTCACTGATATGGAGACCCTATCACATTAACATTAATTATCCATGGGGATATGCAAGCGTGATGATATAATAACTTGGATCACAATGGAGAATGACTTTTGGTTGGCCTCAAGAAACATCTGGCAAACCGTTAGACGTCTCAGAAAGGGAAAGCAGGGATTGGCACAGGCTCCTTTGAAGAGGGGAGGAGAACTGCTGACCCGGACTGGAGATATCATCGAGTAGTTGAAGGAGCACTTTGAGGAACTTCTTAACCCTGCCAACACGTCTTCTGTGGAGGAATCAGAGTTTCCAAGACCCAGGGGGAGTCTCCGCAGGTCACTGAGGTGGTTGGGAAGCTCCTCAGTGACAATGCACCGGTTGTGGATGAGATTCGCCCGGAGATGCTAAAGGATCTAGACCAGGGGTGGTGGTTCCCATTTCAAAAACATCAAAAACGTAACCGGAGGGTGTGTTCTAATTATCAGGGCATCACACTACTCAGCCTACCTGAGCTTATGATAGGTTATTGGAAAGAAGACTCCAACCAATTGTCGAACCTTTGATCCAGGAAGAGCAATGCGGATTTCGTCCTGGTCGTGGAACAGTGGACCAACTCTTTACCCTGACAGGGCTGTTAGGGGGGTGAGGGGTTATGGTGGTTCGCCCATCCAGTCTATATGTGTTTTGTGGACTTGGAGAAGGCCTACGATCATGTCCCCCGGGGAGTCTTGTGAGGGGTACTGGAGTCTGGGATACTGACGCCTATATAACCAGATTGAGAGTTGTGTCCGTATACTCAGCACAAAGTCAGATACGTTTTCAGTGGGTGTTGGACAACATCAGGGCTGCCCCTTGTCACCAATTCCATTTGTGATTTTCATGGACAGAATCTTAAGGTGTGGCTAGGGTGAGGAGTGTGTCCCGTTTGAAGACCTCAGAATTGCTACTCTGCTTTTTGCAGATGATATGGCTTCTTCAGAATGTGACCTTCCGCATGCACTAGAGCAGTTTGCAGCTAAATATGTAGCCGTCGGGATGAGAGTCTGAGTCCAAGTCCGAGTCCAGGGTACTCAGGTGGAAAACGGTGCAGTGCTCTCTCTGGGTTTGAATGAGTTGCTGCCTCAAGCAAGAGAGTTTAAGTATCTCAGGTTCTTGTTCACAGGTGAGGGCAAGATGGATCTTGAGATTGACAGGCAGATTAGGGCAGCATCAGCAGTAACACAGTGGCTTTAAGGTCACCCTGGCATCTCTGGGGCAAAATGAGTACACCAAGAATAAACGGAGAACGCCCGTGAATCAAGGACACACTTGGAGGTGGTCAAGGCCAAACTCAGCATTTGTGCTGAATGCCTGAGCATGGCTTACTTATGTAAATCTAGTGAGGTTCTCCAGCTCCAGCCCACCTCGGATCTGCGCTCCCCAGCATGTCTGTGCCCTGTGCTCGCACTGCACTGGCTTTCAACACCTAGAAAGCCGTCTCGAGAGACAATGCCTTTACACTGCAAGTCTCCATGGGCTCAAACAATGAGAGAGACAGGAGAACATTCCGAGCTCCCAGGAGGAAGTCACTGCTGTAGACACCAGGCGTAGCCTGCGTGCACCTCTTATGAATCGAGACATGAGTAGGTAGAGCACCAAGAGCCTTTCCATTAAAGCCGACAAGGCTGTCAAGTAAACTTTGATTATGGGAAAGGCTCTGCCAATGTTCAGCAGCTCGCTAGGTGCTAGCTAGGCACCACGTGGGCTCTAGCTTGGCTTTAGCCTAGCAGTAGTTTAGCAGTTTGCAATACCCCGCAAGTAGGGAGGCAAAACGATGGAAACTAACCACGGTTATGGCTATAACCAGAAAACAGCAAGGCACACGGGGGACAGACTGCCTGCTAGTTAACCACCACACAGGCACTCTGGCAGTAGTTTGCTATGCGGTTAGCGATGCCCTGCAAGCTCATAGACAAAACAGGGGACACTAACCACAGTGACGACTATAATCTGTAAAAAAAAATAGGAGCAAGAGCTGCTAAGTAACAGAAAGAGGAAAAAATGCTGAAAAAACAAAAACTCAAAAGAACTAAGTAGCTAACAGGCACAGTGGAAAGGAACTAGTAAGCCACCAGGAACTAGACACATCGCCTTGGGTGCTACATTAAGTAGTGCAAATGAAATCAGAATAATTGCAGAAGGCAAGAGAAAACTTTCTTCCATCACTAGCAAGGCGAAAATCTCTGACCGAACCGTGTCTTTACCGAAGATAAGATTCACTAGACAACAGGACATCATTAATGATGTCTATTCATATTTCCAAACTAACACTCCTAATCCTCTTGTGCCAATGTCATCATTTCACTGCAGGAGTTACACAAAATTACTGGTTATGAAATAGGAAAAATTAAAACAGTATAGTAACTAAAGTAGCTTGTGGTGTTCCAGAAGTGAAAGGTTCTCCTTTGTTAGCCTTAGAAACTGTTCCAGATATTGGCATTCATCCATATATGACTCACAAAGAAGAATACATTTTAAATCTTCAATGTTTTCTGGTGTTTCTGCCCCCTCCATTCAATGCCCCTCTTTTCTGTAATCTTTGTGCACATGCTTTTTTTCTCTCCACAGGTAGTGTAATTGTTTAGGGATGCAATTGAATAAAATATATATCGCTAATTAAGGTTGCATTACAATCACTAACTCTATTTTATTTTGCATTATCTGTCTATCTATATGATACTAATAGTTCATATATTTTACTATATTTATTAATAAATCATTAAGTTTCAATAGTTTTGAAAAAAAACTTTTTTTTTTTTTTTTACCTTGTAGCGTAAAGAGTGTGTTTTGTTGAACAATTAAAATGTATATTGCAGTGGTTGTGTCTTGTTTATATACAGAAATTTTCCTTTACTAATACTGTTGGCAATAAAGGGTAAGGAGGACTGGTGTTCTGAAATGGCCTGAAACATTCCAAACCGTTTTCACACAGACCACAAGAATATGCTCACATTTTTCTCCATCCTTTATTTAAAATGGTGATAATTTGTTTATGAAATATGGCAAATCATATTTTTGTTGGAATTGGCATACAGAAGCTTTTGGAGACAGGATGATTACCCTATAATAATCATAAATATTTTCATATAAATTGAAAGAACTAGATCTTCGTTTCAGTATGGTGTTAAACTTTAAATGTGCGATGCAATATGAAAATACAACAATGATTTGTGCATTGTAAATCCATACTTTTTTGCAGATTGGAATTTCGGAACTTTAGGCTCTGTCCCTCTGAAAGGGTCCAACGCTCTGAGCAACAAAATACTAACCATTTTTGTAGCGTCCATGTTGTTTCCACATTCTATCCTTAAAGCTAATGAACACACAGAGGTTGGCAGAATGACTTCCCAATTCTAGAATCGGGCCCATTGGTGGAGCATGTGAAGACAGTACAGTATGTGTTACCAACTGTCATTTCAATAGGGAGCCCATTGTTTTCTCTTTCCTGTTGAGCACCAGAGTGAGAGATTCAAAAGTTGACACTCATTGATCTTTTATAAAATACTTTATTTGTCTGGAAGCTTAGCTCTTATTGTATGCTCCATTAGTCTACCCAATTCTTCTTCCATCATCTTCACTTTTAATCAGGTTTAAGGCTGATCTTTATTGGGATCATGACCATATGGGCTTGGGGGAAAGTAAACAATGCAATATTTTTTACTTTTGTGCCTTTTCCGTTTTTGCTCTCTCGCTTTATCTTTTGATAATCAAGAGGAGACAAAAAATAACAAACAAGGAGACTCAATGTGTTTTTCTTCTCAACCCCCCTCTTTCTCTTCCCTCCTCTTGGGTTGTCCCTCTTTGGTCCCGCGGCGCGCGCTTGTGTGTGTGTTTAACAACATTCCTCTTTTACTGATTGTGTACGTACGATGGGAAGAACAGAACTTCAAGAAAGCTCCAACTGCAGGTTTGTGTAAATACTTTTGCACGGTTTTTCTCTTACAGAAATGTATATACAATTCAGTATTCCTTTAAACTGTGATTAGACTCTTGCCTTACAGCCTTCAAGAAAAAGGTATAGTTCAATCAAAAGTAGCTATTTCTTTCTTCCCTTTACTCATCCTTTGTGAATGACAAATGCATGTTCTCACATGTTTTTGCTGCACATCTGCTTTTGTGTCGTTTAACTAAAGTGGCAGGAGTTCACTTGAAACTTTTTCAAAGGGGGTTATTCAGTTCTTTGGGCAGAACTTGTCTTTCTGAATAACTGTAGTGCATATCTGTCAAGCATCGTAGTAAACTATAGTATTATGGTAACCTACCACCTATTATATTTACATTTCATTAACTATAGAATGGTAAACCACCGACTAAATATTGTCAACTATAGTATTCGGGTAATCTACCTATAGTTTTATGGTAACCTAGTCAAGTTGCAAAACACCAGTATGCTACTAAACTGAAACAAAATAATGTGAGCCAAAAATTTGTTTTTTTTCCTTAAAGATTTAAGTTTATGGCTAAAAAAAGAACAGGCTCTGCTAAATGTCCTGATTGTTATAACTTTGCTTGACTTTCTTTCTTAAGGCAGCATTGTTTACTATATTCTTTTCAAAATATACAGTATATAAACAATGTAAGTTCTTTATTTGACCCTAAAGTGACTCAAAAGCAATAGCTGGTACAAATTACATAACTAAAATATTGTTTCACTTTCTTTTTGGCAAAGTTAACTTGGTGGTATATACAACAAAAAATACTACTAGTAGAAAACAAGATTTTTCAGGTACCTTTTAGGCGAGTAACCAGTCTGCAAAAAAAGGACAGCACCTCACATATCTAAACTAACACTTGTTAGAAAAAGTTTAATGCTTTTATTGTGACCTTTGACCTTTAATCCAAATGTAATTTCCAGCATCAGATTTCCTATGAATTTGAGGAATTGTAGTTTTTTAAGGAAGAAAAGTATTTCATTTAAAGACAAATAGATTGAGTAAGATTTTTGCATGCTTGGAGTAGGAACAGTCGTCTAAATTAATCTGATTGTTTAGGGGAATTTTAAAAGACCATTATAAGGTGCTGCCCTGAGATATCCTCTAACACTGCAACTGTAAAAGAGCCTTCCATTGTTCAATTTCAGCACAGTCCTATGTCTCAAGCATCTACATCAAGACTAAAAACAGTGCTCACCCAAGATGGCCACCATCAGGGCCATTTCCTGTATACTTTTAGTAGTTATTGCTGGCCTTCCACATGCGTGCTGTCAGAGCCTAGTGGTAGTGAACCCAGGCATTCAGGTGGCCCAAGGAAGCACTGTTTTTGTGACTGAAAAAGAGCTGAAGATTACTGTGGATCAGAATGAAGAATCTTGTAAAGTGGAAGTGGTGCTCAATGAACCCATCACCCAGAGAGTGGGGAAACTCACTCCACAGGTGAGAATACAGTGTTTATTGTTTTATATATAAAACACAATGCCAACTCAATTAATACGTGTTTTAGTTAGGTTAATAAAACAAGTTTTGTGCTGTGAAGACATTTCGACCTAGATGCAATGTGTTACAGGTGTTTGACTGTCAGTTCCCTCGGGATGTGATAAAATATGTCCATAATGGCAGTCCAATCCTAAAAGAGGACACAGTTATGCTAAGAGTTTACAGGTCAGTCCAATTGCAGCGTAGCATCTTCGTAATGCTTTAATCAAACAAACTGAAACACACACTTACTTTAGTGAGTTGAGATTACCATCAATTAGTTCATATTTTCATTGCTTTCATTCATGTTTCTTATACTATCATAAATCTTGAGCTTTTCATGTCCATTTCTGAAATATGACACGTTGCTGATGTTGATTGAATTAGGGAAACACTACTATGATTTGAATGTGTTTTGCTTTAGAAAGTAAACAAATTACCTTTAATTGAATGCCCCACAACCTGCTTTTAAAATGTATTTAAACAGGACTGCTTACATTTAAATTTCATATAATTTAAGATGCCTTTGTTATACTGTATATCCATTGGCAATAGCTACATGTTTTTTGTCTCTCCAGGTTCACACTCTCAGAGACTTTGATTGACGCTATCATTTTGACAATAAGGATTATTGAACCAAATGACCATTTGGTTGAACTCGGAAGCACTCAACTAGTGGTTCCCCAGTTTTATGGCCTGTCCAACCTCATCGACAGTTCAGTTCTGACCATCACTAGTCAAGCTAACATGGCCTGCACAGTCCGGCTGACTACTGACACTGGCTTCCCCTCTTTGGGCCAACTGGTGAGAGAGGAGGATTCTCAACTGAAAAAGGGTAAACCCTGAGTATATTTTGATTTGCATTTATTTCCAATTAAATAATTGGTTTAAATATGGGCATTTTTTCAATTTCATTGACTTTCAAATAGATTATAAATGATAAATTAATTGATTGATCACGATCTACCAAGCTACCGCGCTACTAGAAAGAGGTTAGGTTAAAAGATGAAATCTAACATTAATTTTGATAATAGAAATGTGCGGGACAAGAAAGTCTCTACCATTTATGTATATAAAAGAAAACAATATTTTTTATCATGCTATTTGATATGACGCCCTGAAATAGCCATGGAGAAGAAAAAAAAGATCAGTTGTGCATTCTCCATCGCAATACTTTGCGTTCTCTTGAAAAGGTTCTGGGTTCGCTCACAAAATCTTTTGCGTTCCCTCACAAACTTTAGTAGCTTTCACTAAAAGGTTCCAGGTTAATAGGGGAGCAAGAACACAACAACAAGTTTGGCAATAATTAGGCAATTTACTTGGACTTTGGAATAAATATTTTAGACTTTATAAAAAAGTACAATTTTAAAAGTTATTTTGTTCACAAGATTATTTTGCTTGTGTACAAACGTATACATTTCTGTGTTATTATGTTTACTATCCTCCATATTAGCCAATAACAATAAGCCTGTCACATATTTTGGTTGGTATAACGTTATTTGTTATCATCAGAATGAGCCAATATATTCATCAATATGTGAGCATGTAAGTTGATCTCTCAAACTAATTGACCGTGGTGTTATGACCGGTTTACAACTGGCAACGCGATCACACGAGTCATTTTAAGGGAATGAGCAATGTTACTACATTCTCCTAAACCAAACTCACTCATATGGTGTGCCGATAATGGAGTGATAAAAATGTGGACAAAAACAAAAGTAGATAGACCTAAACGACACAACATCCGTCAGTGGTGAGACAGAGCTCCAGTCTCTAGGTTAAGCATTCGTGCTTCAGAACATCTTAAAGCAATAATCTTATTTCAGGTCCGAAAAGGGAAAAATGGAGGAGACATAAGGAAGGCAGCAAGGACCACACCCGTTAATGTGGCAGTGAAGACCCAAAGGCCCATAAGAAACTCACCAAGTTATTTTTTTCACGTAAAAAGAATCTTACAATTCAGATATTGCTGTTAGCCCTTGCCGCTCAAACACCAGCAGAATACAAATGGAAGCAAAAATATCTGCTGGAGGGCTTGTGATGGAAAGGACATTGCAATAAGACTGGAGTTATTCAAAGCAGACCGGTATCATATTCCTATTCATATTCTGTTTTACAAAACAATGAATAAGCTATCACTAAAAACGTAGGCTATAATAACTACTTTTAGGTTGAACATAGTTAATTATTGGTGTTGTCATGTCATTAAACTTCCAAATTCTACAAAGTCAGGGAAAGCAAAGGTTACTGTGTGGAAATGCAAAACATTGATCTTTTTTTTCTCTTCTATGGCCGTTCAGACTAATTTGGTCCAAAAAGCAAAAGCTATAGCTGGCTTATTAAAAACTCCGTTCCCACTGAAAACACTGTAAACAATTCAGTGAATTTGACAGTTAAATGCTTTCAAATCTTGAAATCAAAAAAGTGTAAATAGTTTAACGAAAGATTTTTGCTTAAATTACAATAATAATAATAATAATTTTGTTAATAATAATAATAAAGACTGAACCAAACACAACTGTTTATTTTAAAGTAAACCTGGGTCAAAGGAAGAATATGTTGTTGATTCCTGTATAACCTTGTGATTCCTTCATCTGATTGGCCGATAACGCTTACTCAAGGGAGATTGTATTTATTATGAATAGAGAATTTGTCCAGGACAAAATGTTCTCTGTTCTGTTCGCAAGAGCCAGTACACAACTGTTTTTTTTCCAGTTCTTCTTTAGTGTCCACAGTTGCCAGTTTTCTACCGTACATTTGATCTATTTTCTTTGTTTCTGTTTAACCGCATGCATGCATTCACTGTAAAACAATTCTGTTGGGGAAAAAACATAATAGCTGTGGTTACCAGAACAAGTCTGCAAGAACAATAAAACTAGAGAAACAACTTTATAGAACAACCTATTTATTTTACGGTTAAAATTAATGGAAAATGTCTTATTACTTACTACATACTGCTACATTATTTAACTGTGCTTAAGTACTATTAGATAACTCTTCCTTTACACACTTTTCTGTATATTCTTCATTATCAGGCAATAGTTGGTGATGTGTCGTTTGTGAACTAATGGCTCTTTTTGAACAGCTCTCTTCAGTGAACGTAGGATACTGCAGTACCTCAGTAAAAGTGCAGTTTTTTCATATCCCTGATTCCAGCAGTAGCACTGCTCAAAGTATATATTTTCTGTCTTGTTTCCAAGGCTGTCAAGTGACAACCCCTGATCAGCCTCAGTTACTTACATGCCAACAACCATCTCCTTCCAACCAACCCCACCACCTTTTCCATGTTACAACAAATAAAAAAAAATCTCAACATTTCTGACACAGTACCGCGTACGACAAAGTGACAAAAGCTTTTTTAAATTTTTGGCAAATGTACTAAAAAATCTATAATTTTTTTTCATGTACGTCAGTATTCACACCCTTTACTCAATACACAGCCTCAAGTCCTCTTGAATTTGATGCCTCAAGCTTGGCACACCTATCTTGGAGCAGTTTCTCCCTTTCCTCTTTGCAGCTCTACTCAAGCTCCATCAAGTTGTATGGGAAGTGTGTTATAAAAAAGATATACAAATATTTAGTATATGTATGTATTCACACCATTTACTCGATACTTTGTTAATGCACTGTTAGCAGCAACAACAGCTTATTGAATGCTTATTGATAATGCTACAAGCTACATCAAGTTGAATGGGAGGTGTCAGTGCACAACCATTTTTAAATCTCTCTTCATATGTTCAAATGGATTTAAGTCTAGTCTCTGGCTGGGCCACTCGAGGACATTCATAAACTTGTGCGGAATATGACAAATGTCATTTTGGCTTTGTGCTTAGGGTCATTGTCTTGTTGGGAGTTAAACCTTCACCCCATTGTTGCATTAGGGTCATCTTGAGTGAGCATGTAAGTTCCCATATTCTTATCCCCTCGCAGTTATAATTCATATTGCAATCCTGAAATTATTACACAAAGCTCTAGGCCACTGTTAAGGTACTGAACAAATAGTTAAGATTATGTTTCTGCCAGTGTGATGTAGAAAAAACTATTAAGAGCGATGGGAATATCAGCTGCTGTGGTTGAGCCGGTTCTCTTAAACTTAAAAAAGACCACTCATTTGTCTTTCATTTGGCTTTTTGTTCAGTCACAGTTTATGAGGACAGTATTCATACCCCTTTACTTTTTCCACAGGTTATGTTACAGCCTAATTCCAAAATGGATTTAATAAAAAATCCAAAAATAGTATTTTCAACATTCTACACACGATACCTCATAGTGACACTGATAATGAAAAAAGGTTTTTTGAATTTGTTGCAAATGTTTTAAAAATTGGAAAATTAATATCACTTGGACATAAGTATTTACACCCTTGCTGACACTCAATGTTGCTCAAGTACATCCAGTTTTGACGGATCATCCTTGAGATGTCCTACTTAAGAGTCCACTTGATTGGCGCCCACCCATGGTAAATTCAATTGATTGGAATCAATTGAATTATTTGTGAAGGCACACACCTGTTTATTGAAGGTCCCACATATTACAGTGCATGTCAGAACACATACCAGGTCATGATGACCAAGAAATTGTCTGTAAACCTGCGAGACACGATTGTATCGAGGTACAAATCTCGGGAAGGGTACAAAAAATGTCCGTAGCATTGAAGGTCCAAATGAGCACCGTGGTCTCCATCATTCGCAAATGGAAGAAGTTTAGAACCACCTGGACTTTTCCTATAGCTAGCCGCCCAGCAAAACTGGGCAATCAGGGTAGAAGGGCCTTGGTCTGGGAGGTGACCAAGAACCCAATGGTCACTCTGACAAAGCTCCAGTGTTCTTCTGTTGAGATAGGATAACCTTCCAGAAAGACAACCATAAAGCGTAGTGGTGGCAGCATCAGCTGTCTGAGTGTTTTTTCAGCAGCAGTAACTGGGAAACTAGTAAGGATCAAGAACATTTATGCAGCAACCCAAAAGAACAAAAATTCCAATCACTAGTTTTTTCTACATCACACTGATAGAAACATGGTCTTAACGATTGGTTCAGTTCATTAACAATGGCCTAGGACTTTACGTAACCATTTCAGGCCTGTAATATGAATGCAAACTGCGAGGGGATAAGAATATGGGAACTGACATGCTCACTCAAGATGACCCTAATGCCACACTGGGGTGAAGGTTCACCTTCCAACAAGACAATGACCCTAAGCACAAAGCCAAAATGACAAAGGAGTGGCTTCAGCACAAGTCTATGAATGTTCTCGAGTGGCCCAGCCAGAGCCTCGACTTGAATCAATTTTAACATATGTAGAGAGATTTAAAAATGGCCGTGCACTGACACTTCCGATTCAACTTGATGTAGCTTGTAGTCAGTCTTGTGTCATACTCAATAAGCTCTGGTTGCTGCTAATGGTGCATCAACAAAGTATAGAGTGAACTGTGTGAATACATACATATACT
>JAVQJS010154893.1:0-7500 GCA_036024795.1 Galaxias rostratus
CACAACCGTCGCGAAGATGGGACACCCACACACACACACACACACACACACACACACACACACACACACACACACACACACACACACACACACACACACACACACACAAACATCCCCCTGCACACCCAGGTCAGGCCCTCTAGCAGGGACCAGATACCAAGTCAACCCTGCCTGAACTTATTAGGAGCCTTTAATGAACCTCTGCTATTGTTAGGAATCACTCTGATTTTGTAGGCCTCGAAAATTAACCATCTGTGTTGTGAAAACATGGGATTTCTTTTGATCATTTGGCAGTTATGGGGGGGCGTGTCACCTTCAGAAGTACATCAGTTTCCAGAAATATAAAATTTGGGTCCATAAATTACTTCTGAAGTATTTTTGGAAGATTTAAACGTGTTGGGTTTTTATTAAGGTCAACATGGCTACTTTTTTACTCATAATCCTTATCACTCTGCTTGTCTTATAAAGATTGTAAAATGTTTCTGTTCCAAAGGAAAACATGACAGCAAAACACCCATGTCATGTTCTGCAATGAGGTGGGTGTAACTCATGTCAGTGCTAACCAGGTGGAACACTCAAAGGAAAGGTACGGGTTTGGCACATTCTTCTTTACCTTATTTTTTTGTTCAGAAAGTGTATCAATTAGTTAGGCTATTGTTTAAATCACCTTTGAGACTACCTCTTCAACGGCAAGTAATATAAAAAATATGTATGTAGTATTTCTTTATGAGCAACTCGCAAGCCTCATCAAATCATTTCAATTTAATTCAATTATTAATGATCTGCCCTTCTGGTCCTTGTATGTATCTCATTCTCCTTTGATGACATGTTGACTGCCACCATCTTTCTCAAGATTAAAAGTTAGGTGGCCCTACCCGAATCTGCCAACTATATAACAGATATGTACCTGGATTTAGCAAATAGGCAGTGTAGGCCAAAAGTTTAAGGCACAAGGTCATTCCTTCCGTATCATGCCAACCCTGTGTTGGTGTTGATGGGCTAGCATTCTGCCATGGTGGTAACGCAGGTGCTAAGCGCCTGCCATCACCAGGGCACAGCCAAACACACATCAATAGCCCTCCTAATTTCAGCGTCTTTGAGTGTTTTGAAAAACGCTTTATAAATACAATGTATTATTATTTATTATTATTATTATTATTATTATTAATCACCCTTGCTGTCTGCACATCTTGGTTTATTTTCCCCATTTTAAGGTTGATTAAGATTGTTTTCTTATCCTGCTGTTCCATTATACGTTCTCAATCAGTGCATTTCACATCAAGGGTAATACCAAATCTGCACACTCACCAAACCCACCTTAAAATCTTAGTGTGTGAATTCCCTCACTTAAAGATTTCCGTCACTCTGCACTCCTCTCTTTTCCAACGTTCATAGTTGACCATGTTCCCGTATAGAATCCGTCCACTATGATGATGTGCTTTCAGGGGTGAACAGGAAAACATAAGAAACAATAGTATTGAGATACCTTTGAGAAAGAAGGTTTGGGTCAGTGTGTATGGCTATGCAATTTTTTTTATGAATTATGCAATTGTGAATTATGCAAAAACAGAAAGTACTATATAGATGATTTGAGCATAATTGCTGTACTTTAAACCCATGAACCAACCAAACAGGCCAAACAACAGCATGTCCAGCATGAACAAATAAAAAAAAATATCTTAACAACTTGGATGTGAAAACGTTCTCAAGAAAAAAGGTAAGCAAACTAAGACCTATAAAATACCAACATAGTACTTTAGTTTAGCTAAGCCTACATATGTAAAAAGCATTTAACTTTTGTTTTGTGCGCAATCAAAATCAGCTCATAAAACCTAATGGATGGAGTCCATCAACTCCAACCAGTGAAACTTGATTAAAAATAAGTGCGAATGAATGGCTATTTTGGCCAAGGGAAGGCAGTGCACGCAGCTATTCTAAATCTTTATTTTATTTGTATTCCTTTAGCATCCAGTGGTAGCCTATATTCAACATTAGTAGACTGCTTGTATGACAATGTATTGGTAGAGACCTGCACTAAGCTTTATTCCGATCCGTTTCAGGCGCCTCATAACAACACTATTTAAGCTATCTCATCTTTGGAAAAATAATACAAACAAATTACCCCCGCGGAGTCTGAGACAAACAAATAAATAGCAGCGCAGTCTGAGACGGAGACTATGTCTTATCCGTTGGAGAAAAAAGAACGGACCGAAAACTGTGAATGGTTTAAACGTGAGGGATATATTACCGGAGAGACCGATCGAGCGACACAAAGAGGGATAGTGTCTAGTAGGATGAGGGAGGGAGCGAGAGTCCTAGAAAGGAGAGGCAGTGGCCTAGATGTGTGAAACGCAGGAGTTGCTTTTCTGGTTCACTGCCTGATTATTAGAGGCGGCTCAAAACACAGGGCAGAATGAAAGGGAAAGGGGGTTTACTCTATACGTTTTCGTCAGGAGTTTGGAAAGTATAAACTTACTTTCTTTGAGACTTTCTCGTTGATTTTGTTGCAAATAAGCGTTTGTTGATGAAGCGTAATTTATGTTGTTTTGAAAGGTATTACTAAATAAATGCAAGCATCCACTGGTAGAGGGTCGCTCTTTTCGGAATCAAACGGTGTATGAAAATGGACTGAAAGGTTAACAAATCTAAACAGACTAAATATATTTATAGCACTCCGCTTGAGTGATGGCGATGGCAAGAGAGTCAGAAAGGAGCGCTCATGAAAAATACCCCCGGGCGGTGGAGGGTAACGGCTATGTGGAAACATGTGTCACCCCTCTGTATCAGGACGCACACTACCAGTTGTGGGTGAGACTTGCAGAGGCATGGAGTTCCCGGGGAGTCTTTTCTGTTGTCTGTGTTGGGTCTTTCTCGGTTATTCTCGCTCTGTTGGTCAGATTGGTTGACTGGGATGTGGGACAGCAGCACAACAGCAGCAGCGGCAGCAAAAACAGCGGCGAGCTCGACTCTTCTTTTCATTTTGTGGCGAGCTGCGCGTTGGACCTGATTTTAAACGCTTGGTTTCTTGCTTCTCCCATTTTCACACTCGTTGGTGCCTTTTTCTGGGTTGGACTATATTTCATTCGCTGTGGGGTCCTGATCAGGAAGGCGTTGTTTTTGCTGGTTGTGTGTCACTTGGGCGAAGCCGCAGCGCAGTCTCTCTTGAACGGCGCGGAGGAGCAGCTGCTGTCTTTCACGGCCACTGTAGTGGTTCTTGCCTGCCTGGCCACCGGGGCTCTCATGGTGGTCAAGCTCGGACAAGGAGTTCTATTACTTGTTTTAATCAGCATCATCAGGACTATATCATTTATCTCACTGAATAAAGTTCAGGCCAGCTGGAGACCATACCTGGCCTACCTGGCGGGATTTCTGGGGGTTTTGCTTGCTAGGTATGCTGACCGGCTCTTGCCGGCCTCAGGGTCTAACGGGACGGGGTGCTGTGGCTCAGTGACCGGGGCGAAGGAGGAGGATATCCCGGTCTTCAAACGGCGAAGGAGGTCCAGCTCTGTGGTCTCCTCCGACATGGCTACTACCAGTCACACAAACAGCAAGTCCCATCGCAGGACCTCGCTGCCGTGCATTCCACGGGACCAGGTCAGAGTTTTTCAACTTTGGAAATTAAGTAATGTTATATATATGTATGTTGTATCCACATTGTAACTATGCTAATTACGCATCTCTGGTTGGTGAAGAAATTTCGAGCATTGCTATAGATTTACGCATAGCCTCATTCAATGTTATTATTAGTTGCGATTTAAAAACATTACTACAATTATATAAAAAATATATGTTAAAAAAGTGCAATTTGACAATTTCACAATGAAAACCGTTGCCCTCTGTAAATGAATATAAGGATTGATTGAGTTAAGTCTGCTGCAAGGCCTTGCATTACAAAATGCTATCCAACACGCGTTTTTAGTGGATATTGCACTTTATTAAGGGGTAATTGCATGGAAACCTATTGTTTTTGTGCGCGGGCATTACTATTTTTAGGGGTCTATGCAGTGTAACTGCATAACCTATTGTTTTTGTTCGTAGACATTATTGATTGGGGTCATATGTCGTTAGTTCTATTTTTAGGGAGACCTATCGTTTTTGTTCTTTGACATTATTGTAACTATTGTTGTTATATATTATTATTATTATCATTATTATTATTATTAATAACATAATTTTTATTATTACTATGAATAAGAAAAATTATAATTGTAATATGATTACACATTTATACAAAACAAAGTTAGATACTTTGTCATGCAGAGGCCACACCACATCTTAGGCCACACCTTTCCATACAGGTGTACTATTAAGCCAAGGTAGCCAAGGTGAAAATTTTAAAAGGCCACACCCCACTGCCCTTGTAATATACATACCTTAAAATTGGGTGCATGTCATCATGAAGAACACATATTTCTCCAGGAACCATGAAGTCCATCCTGATAGATTTTCTGCCATTTTGAATTTTGTGAAAGTCAAACCACATTTCCTCCTAGGCAGTTTAACCCATCCTCACGAAATTTGGTATGCGGCACCTATTTGAATAGAGCTGGTTGTTAGGTAAGGAACAGCATGTACCTTTAACATCATGGCCACCACAGACCAATGTTACTGGAAGTGCATATGTCTTCAAACTTAGAATAAAAACCTGTTAAGGATGTCAGTATGAAATAAAACATTATATTGACCATTAATAACTCTACAAAGGGTCAACCTGTCAAGTCATATCCATATCGCCCTTAAGATGATGCCACAAATATTTGTATCTTTTGAAGTCAGAGTCAGTGGATAAGAGTCATAAAACTTGATGACAACATGTGGCAAATAGTCATGTTCGGTCAAAAAGAGGTACTGCATGTGTAAGACTAAAACCACAATTACATTTTAATACAAGTACATTCCGTGCTCCGTAGTCAATTTCCCACCAGACCAGATTAGGGCAAGCATTAAAATACGTAGCCTTTCGTGCCAGCAATAAAGGCAATCTGTTCATACTCATAGGTATTACAATATGATTTACACTACCACACATGACCAATTAAAATATGTTTTCTTCATGGTATATTACTTTGTGAAGTTCTAATTTGTAATTCATAATTAGTTAAGATATCATTTGATTTCCCCCATATGCAACCACTTGGATATTTTCCTTAAGGGATGTAAACATGATCACGCAAACATAAACGGCCTATTGTTTGTTTGGATATTTCCTATTGATGCTCATTTATGAAAGTGTTCCTCATGGTTAAATCCTTTTTCTTTCCTTTGCTTTACATGAATTGGCCGCTGTACCTGGGGGTGACTTGTTTTCAGGTATGTAAGGAGTCACAGGTGAATGTCAGATTGTGCATGCTAACATAGAGTTTACACAAAAACACACAGCATTGATTTAGTTATTAAAATGGTCTCTTTCACTTGAATTGTGAGGCGAAATCTGTGGTTTGCAGAGCCATGGCTGGACGTCAAGATTCAGGCTACGAGGTGTTTAAGCATTCAGTTAGACAATTTACGTTAATTAACATCAACAACGCTTGGCTAACCGAATGTGAAGGTCGATACCGTCAAACTATAGCGTGTATTGACCTATAGCACTGTTGTTTCAAGCTGCTATCTTGTCACCAAACTGTCCATTGTGACTCCATCAGAAGGTGTCGTTAAGTGCCATAGGATAGTCAAAGTCATTGTCATGACTATTTTTAGCTGTTTAGTTTTGTCTACAATGGGCATTCTTTTCTCTCTTTTTCTTCTTATTCTATTTGTAAGGTTACGACTAATGAGGTTGGAACTTATTTCTATCAATGCTGTTGTAATTAGGCTTTGGCCTGTAGGCACAGCACTTTTATTTTGGAAATGGGTCACAAGCTGTGGGTAACGGTGTTTGTGTTGCTGATAAGCAAATATACCTTCCCGGCAGTCTACGTTGCCAACACGCTGAGAGTAAGTGCACTAGACTGCGGGCTGTCAAAGACACCAACCAGTACAGTAAATGAGACATGGTTTTGTCCTTCAGATGCAGTGAGCACAGTGAGACTGTGGAGAACGGCTGAATGTGCAGCCCACAGTCAGCGAGTCGAGCATAGCCAGGTTGACCCAGTCGAGATTGCTAAAGGTCAACACTTTGCACACATGGCATTTAGGACCTCAGATTAGCAGTGTGCTGCTGTGTTTTGACGTAGTCCCAAATGCATCTGTTCACCTTGCCTGAAGGCCTGTCTGTTCATCTCCTCTCATATTGTGTTCTTAGTAATATACTGTACATATAACATAATATAAAACTGTATTTCTTTTTATTTTAGACGTACGTGAAAAAAAGTATGATTACAATCGACTCATTATGAACCATTCAAATAAATGTAAACATTTGTCTTATACTATTTGAATCAAATTGCCACGCATTGTGCTTTAATATTTGGGATATTGTATTGTGGATTATATTTAGATCAATGAGTAGGAGCAATTGCCTGAAACTGTTCAAGAATTTTAAATGGACCTCTACGTGGGATTGGCTCCCCTACAAGGCTGGCCGTTCTTTGAGAGTTGTTTTGGGAAGATATGTTTTGTTCCCCCACTGGGCTCAGGGGACTGGTACTTCAGCCCCGACGACAATCTAGGGAGAGAGTGCTCATGGGAATGTGAGTTCATAATGTGGTCATTGATGTGACACTGTGAAAAAAGTACGGCTTTCATGATCCAACCAGTGCTCTACCCCCTGCTGAGTCCTTGATGCATTCCATCACATCTACATGCAGAGAATAGCTTAGCTTGGCTGCGATGTTAAGTTTCCGTCGTGTAAGCAGCGGTGGAAAAGAAGACTGTTGTGCTGTTACTATATCATCTGACTGGATCCGTTTTCGTATATAGTTTTACGAGTAGACTGCTTTGTGGCCAATCTGATGGTTTAGTCTACTTTTTAGGTTTACACGCGGGACATGCGACAAAGCAATAGAAGGCCGTCTGCAGACACGACCTGGCAGGTCCACTGAATGGGATGGACTCTGTTCTGAAGTGAGTTTCCGATCACGTCCCCAACAGCCCTTATTAATGGGAACTTCCATTGTGCTCATGCCCTCTAGTGATAGACTGTGATAAAACCTAAATGACAGGCCTGCTGACCATGGGTCCATCTTGTGTTGTAATCAATGGTAATTGCGTTTTGTGGCTGTAGCATTGCACTTGTGCCGCAGGTCTTTGACAGGCCTCTGTTTTTAGCTAGTTGGGTTTCCTTGAACCAGGAATGGATTTTCAGTATTAACTTTCCATTGAAAGTGCTTGTTCTTCCAGAAACATATTAGTCCGTTTTGGGTAGCGTCACCAGTGTGTTAGAGTTGATAGTAGTAGATAGTGCTATTATATCAGGGCCATTATCCAGTCCTTTCGCCACCGTCAGCAGAAAGGTGACGGGCGTTCTGACAAATCGGAGTGTTCCCCCTCTTCCAGCGCTTGGATACAGAGCGTTGGCACTCAAAGAGGCCATGCTATTGGTCAGACTCTGTAGGCTCCGCG
>JAVQJS010154901.1:0-13569 GCA_036024795.1 Galaxias rostratus
GTCTATGTGTTAGCCCTGCGATGGATTGGCGATCTGTCCAGGGTGTACCCTGCCTCTCGCCCGAAGTCAGCTGGGATAGGCTCCAGCCCCCCCGTGACCCTGCATAGGATAAGCGGTTCTGATGATGGATGGATGTATACAAAGGGGGCAGCACTGTGGCGCAGTGGTTAACACTAATGCCTCACAGTAAGAAGGTCCTGGGTTCGATCCCCCCTGAGGGCCTTTCTGTGTGGAGTTTGCACGTTAGCATGGGTTTCCTCCGGGTACTCCGGTTTCCTCCCACAGTCCAAAAACATGTAGGTTCATTGGTGACTCTAAATTGTGAACGTGTGTGTGAGTTGTTGTATGTCTATGTGTTAGCCCTGCAATGGACTGGCCTGTCCAGGGTGTACCCCGCCTCTCGCCCGAAGTCAGCTGGGATAGGCTCCAGCCCCCCATGACCCTGCATAGGATAAATGATACTGCTGATGGATGTATACAAAGGTTTTCTTTGAGTTTTGTTTATTTGAGGGCAGTTGATAAGCACAAACCACAGAATGTGATGAATCTTGAGATGATCTGCATAGAGGACTGGTACAGATATGTCCTTGACCTTGTCAAATATTACAGGAAAAGACTCCATGCTGTTATCCATGCCAGAGGTGGTTGCATCAAGTACTAAATGAGGAGTGTCAATAATTATGAGATTTTTCATGTTTTTGTATTTTCAGTTTCTCTCCATAATTATAAGGTGTATATGTATTGTGTATACATTGCCAGTCAGGGGTGCCAATACTTTGGAGCCCTTTGGGTAACTGACTTTATGGTTTTCTTATTGAAAAATAAGGAAACTCCATAATCATTAAGATAATGCCGTTGTAACTAAATACTAATTGGTGATGAAAACAAAGTACATAGTCTCTCAATCATGTCGGTTTGAGGTTTGTACACACTCACACACAGATAGGGTCACACAGACAGTACTGTGAACAATACGCTGCTGCATTAGTGACGTCTGGTTACCAAGCAACTCCACCCATCATCGTCAGCAGCGTTTTCAGTGGGATTTTCCCCTCCACAGGAAATACAGAGAAGCAAGTCTGACACAATACCTTCTCAACATGGAAAATCTTTTCATGTGTCACCAATGAAAGACCATGCTGCAGAAACGGCAAAACAGTCATGTTGATAATTATCTCCAATAACAAAGTGTTACCAAACCATATTAAAGTTAACTGCTTGAAAAGTAGGTTTGGTGAGTCATTTGACATAAAATTTATTTATTTGGACCTTTTTACTCAAAGTACCTAAACAATTTACTCCATACATGTTAATTCTACACAGCAATTGAAAAACATACGTTTAATAGTCCTGCCTTAATAGCTCTTTACTTCAGTTGAGTGTTTAAATTATTATTTTTCTATTTTAATTGTATGTGTAAGCAAGCATGATATGCTTATTGTATTCACTTAGTTTCATCTTATTTTCAGAGTGCCTTAAGAACCTAAGATAAATTAATGCTGAGATAAATTAAGGTTATTTCAGTAAGGCATTTTTTTTTTTTACAATTACAACGACAAAATTGCAAACATAAACATAAATATCTGAAGCCTAACTGCTGGTCTCTGTATTGTTACCCTTGGTGGAGTTTTTGTCACAGATTGAGAGGGGGAAGAATCCAACATCTTACTGAATCTGACTCTTCGACATAAGGAATCAATTGTACAGGACTATTTGTTCGCAAAAATATTAACATTTTCAAATATATTTTACATTATCTTACAATGTTTAGTAAAAGTATATACGTCTTCCTAACAGTCTAGAGATAGGGTGTACGTCAAGGAGTCAACATAAAATGTGAATATTATTTAACACTAATCAAGCAAAATCCAATACTGTAATGTAACTTTACCATGTTAAGCCTATTTTTAGGGTTCTCTCACCACTGTTCATCAGAGAAGCTTAAGGCCCCGATGCTGTGAGAACACGGAAATACCATTGTTCAACAACCAAACTATTTGAAATATCCCTGTGTGAGTGAATAGATCAGTACAATGCCTGTCTGAGTGGCCATTGAATTAACAAGCATTGGCTGATATTTACAAAGGGATGATAGATAATTATATGCAAGCCTGGCATATACTATTCCTTTTTGATATATTATGATCGAGATTGTCTTGTTATATGGACTACCAAAGCTGCTTGCTTTAGAATAGATTATTTCATATTTTGATCAGCAGAAGCTTGAGTCGGCATTCATGTGACAGGGGTCCCAGACTAACTCATTTAACTTTAAATAACTGAAAAACCTGTCTACAAGAACTCTAAGCAAAGACTCTAAGCAAAGGTTTCTTTTCCAAATTAGGCTAATGATACAACCAACAATGAGTGTTTTAAACAAAGTTCTGGCGCAAAATATTTGTCTTGTATTATATTAATTTGACAAAGTTAAAGTTACAACTTACAGTATTTCTTAAATTTGTAGAAGTGGCACCAAGGTCAATTGATTTTTATCTCCATGGGAATGTGGATAGCGTTTGATTCCTAATCTTAAATACTTTTCAATAACTTTAACATTTGGAGAGGGTCATGCCACCTGAACCGATATTCAGATACGCGCCTTACTGATAGGCTTTTGGTGAATTATTGCAGTAATAAAGAAAGAAATATTGCAGTGCTACATTTGGCCTATCAAATGATTTGATCTGAATATATTGACTGACAGGTTCAAAATAAAAATAAAAAACCTTCTAAGATCAGTGTTGGGTGCAGTTGGTTGAAAATGTCAAAATATGATATAAAAGACTGTCAAAAATATGCAAAGGTATTTTGGCAACGGAAGTGGCGTTCTGCCCCAGCGATCCAGTCAAGTTAGAAAACTTTAAACACTGAATTCTCAGTTCTTCTATTTTGACAAAATCATGATTAAACTGCAGATAAATAATGGCTGCTAAAATTCTGAACCCACAAGCCACTTTGTGTAGTTCAGGAAAAAATGTCATGGCCTGGCTACAACTAAGCTAAATACAAATTTTTGATAGGATCGGGAGAGTATCAAGCAAAATTTTACATAACAGTAAAACAGAAGCAGAATTTATGTTTCTATTACAACTTTGTCATACAGCTCTGCAAAATGCAATCTAGGAAGCCAACAACAAAACGTTTAATAACATATACCACAGCAAATAACTATTCAACCTGGATACGGACGATTTATTATGGACTCTCTAATAGGCCCATTTTAAGCAACCATCACTCATGCAATATTAAATTAGTCACTGTTATTGTTTTTAGAAGCGAAGGCTATTCTATGCAAGATTTTGCCAAGGAACTGGGGTCTCATTCAACGATGTGCACTACACTACTTTTACCAGAATAGAAGTAAAATGGCAAGCCCTAGTGCAAAACTGAGCAAGAGGACAAGTGCATCAGAGTGTATAGTTTTGTGAAACAGACACCTCAGGTCCTCCACAAGCAGTATTATTAAATGATACCCGCACAAAACCAGTCTCAATGTCCACAGTGCAGAGGTGTCTCCTGGATTCTGGCCTCCTAGACAAAGAAAGAAGAGCAACAAAGAAAACGCCATATCTTAGACTGCCCAATAAAATGAAATCATTGAGATGGACAAGAAAAAAAGAGTTCTCTCTAACCTTGTCAATACACTGACTATTTTCTAATAATTTTCCAACTATTTTGATGATTTTTTTCTACGTGATATTTTCTGTGGCAGGACATGGCTTTCAGCAGAACAACGACCCTAAGGACACATCAAAGCTTTCAAAGGAGTGGCTTCAGGACAAGTCTGTGAATGTCCTTGAGTGGCCCAGCTAGAAGCCAGACTTGAAACTGATTTAACATCTTCGGAGAAATCTGAAAATAGCTGTGCACCATTGCTTTCTATCCAACCTGATGGAGTATGAGACGTGCTACAAAGAGGAATGGGCGAAACAACTAAAGATAAGTGTACCAAACTTGTGGTATCATATTAAAAAATAATTGGGGCTGTAATTGCTGTCAAAGGTGCATCAACAAAGAATTGAGCAAACGTTCTGAATACTTATGTGATTTCTTAGCTATTTATTTTTGTACTAATTTGCTAAATTATTATACCCAAAGAGGGAATTGTTTTGCAGGTGGGGTCCACAGACCATTTCTCTCTCCTGATCCTTCCTGAATGATTTTGCAAGTGTTCTAGTCACTCCTGGTAATATGAGGTGATACCTGCCGCCCGTTGAGGTTGCATAGGTGGTCCAGCTTTTCTAGGATGGCAAATCTACATATGTCGTTGCAAAAGGTTTTGCTTAATTTCCCAGCACAGCTTTTAGAGTGTGGAGGAGATACCTGCAGACGGGCGATTACACAAGGAGGACTCGACAGGGCCGCAGAAGGGCAACAACACAGCATCAAGACCGGTATCTGCTCCGTCATCCAAGGAGGAACCGGAAAAGCATTACCAAAGCCCCAACAAAAGGACCTCCAGCGGACTACTAGTGTGCATGTTTCTGGCCAAACTGTCAGAAACGGACTCCATGAGGTTGGCATGAGGGCCCAGTGTCCTCTAGTGTACTGTGCAACTTGATTGACATTTGCCAGAGAACACCAGAATTGGTAGAATCGCCATCGGCACCCCGTTCTCTTCCCACATGAAAACAAGTTCACACTGTGCACATGTGACAGATGAGTCTGGAGACACCTTTGTGAATGCTATGCTACCTACAACATCACCCAGCATGACTGGTTTGGTGGTGGGTCAGTGATGGTCTGGGGAGGTTAATCCTTGGAGGGTTGCACAAACATCCACGTGCTAGCAAACGGTTCCCTGACTGCTGTTAGGTACCGGGATCAAATGTCGCTACAGAGCGCCAGGAGCTCACTAATGCTCTTGTCCAGGGGTCATACACATCACTAACCTATATCATGAGTTGTTGTGATGAACTTTACGCAAGTTGGATTAGCCTGTGATTTTGATTTTTCACTTAAGAGTTTCGGCGTGATTTTGAGACCCGACCTCAATCGGTTGATGAGTTTGGTTTCCATTGACCATTCTTAAGTTTATTTTATTCTCAACAAATCAATACAGATTTACAACTTGAATATTTTGCTCATTGAAATCTGCTGTGTGATTTAAGTAGCAGCAATATATTGTTGATATAGATATATAGGAAGAAGTTCCTCCTTTTTGAGAGGCAAGAGGGAGATAAAAATATTAAAATAATAGTTCATTTCAACCATTTACTATAAAATCTCTGCATGTATTAACTTGCTTATTATTTAATTTATATAGATTTCTTTACAATAATAATCTGTTATTGGCCTAAACACTTAAAACAACGTGTACAATGTATAGTATAAGATGAGACAATCTTAGCGTAGAGCAATAGAATAGATTTAAATTGAATTTCCTCATATTAATACAACTTATTTGAAAATATCTAACATTCAAATATTGAAAACGATTTTTTTTTTTAGCTTTTACTCCAGAAGATGCTGGCACATACACTTTTCAGATCTTTTTCACTTTTGTAGACAGCATGGCACAAACTTGAAAATAAATAGTTACAATCTGAGAGGAAATTCCCTAACAAATCCCTTTTCAAAAGCAAATTTTACCTTTAATTTATGCTGTGCATTTTAATTGCTGTTACATTTGAGACAGTAGGGCTGAGTAGATTAATGTTGATTTAATTATAATTTATTTCAGAAGCAAATCATAAATAATATTTTAAATTCCAAGCAGTACTTCTGTAAGTTTGCATTGGTGGTTTTTACAGTCACAGCCACAAAATTAGACCTAATAATGATCTTCTTCTCATTTAAATAATCATAATTTCAATGGTATATGTGCTTGTGTGTGAGTGAGTGTGTGTTAGTGAGTTAAAGGATTAGTCAAATCTGACTGGATTCCAGAGTGAGCTCTCCTGGGCGGACAGCCATGGAGAAGGTGGGAGTGGGTGGCGGGCTAGGGGGATAGGCACCAGGAGGACTCAGACCCCACGTGTCAGCACTGCTAAACAACAACACCATGGCAACCACCACCTAATGCAGCCAGGAGGCGATGACTGACATGTAGACAGGCTGGGGTGTGAGAGAAGCCACCAGCAGACATAGAGGAGCTCCGGCCCACACATTAGACTGCTGAGAAGTAGGGTCCGCTCTGGACCCCTTTGCTAAGATGGTTTCAGGATTTTGCCGCTTCAAACTTTGATACTGCTGCCAAGGATAACATGGGTGACTTGGTAGCAGTGCAAGAATAATATATTACAGAAAAAACTGTTTACACAAAGTGTACACATACTCATGATGATTAGTTGCCTGTATTTTGAGGCAAAGTTGAATAAGATCTAATAACTAGTCTGTAGGGTATGCATGTTAAAATGGCTTGTGACTCTTTCTTCTCATCAATCTACCAGAAACCTAACTTCCATCTTCATAATGCATAATTAATACCTCATGGTTTGATTTTCTTAAAGACCGCTCTGTAATCACGATCGTTTGCTATTTCAGGAGTGTGACAGACGCACAATTGTTTTTTCTATTATTACTGCCAACAACATTGACCAAAATAATATGAATAGAATAATACTAATAATGAGGGAAGCTTGGTTTGGGTTTTGGAGGATGGCTTGGGGCCACGTGTGGTTATCTGGTGGCCTCATGGTGCCATGCAAATCAAAGTAAGCAGTTATTGTCACAGACTTCCGGTCATCAGCCAGAGATTCAGTGGACATGGAAGACCAACACAAATTAAGATGTAAGAACTTCCTGATTATGACAAAAAGTCAGTTAAGGCCCCCACTAAGGAGTTCAATGTGATAAACTGGGATGAACTCTTCAACACCCCACAGGCTTCTGGTGTGTGCACTGGGCTTAGTAAGGCCAACCACGGTGTGTGCAAAATGTAAAACAAACAAAAAATACAATAAAATACATAATCATAGCTATGTACAGTGGTATAGTTAGTGGTATGACACATGACAGGAGATATGCTAGCTTGTCGGTCAGACAAGCACTTGGTTTCCCCAATCTTCCTCATCATCACCAATGACTGAGTGGCCATTGGAGGAGAGGATAAGAGAGGGGAGGGGCTGCCTCTAATCTTCTGTCCTTATGTTACAAAAGGTTTGTAAATGCTTTCATCTGTCCCCCTAACACAACAACACAGCCTTGACATTATTCACCCAGCACCCCCACTCACCAAACTCCCACTATAGACCGTTTGTTGAAGACTCCCAAATGGTTCAGAGTCTACATTTATGGCTAAGTAAATATAGAGCAGGGGCATTTCTCAATACTGACAGTGAATACTGTGCCATCTCTATGCAAACAAATGACGAAAGTGGAGCATAATTAGGGCTGCATTTAAGAAGACTATAACAAGCTGATGCATACGACATAAAAAAGACCATAAAAGTCCTTAGCGAGTGTAAGTCACCCATTTCAAACACATGTGGTATGGGATGTAAAACAATAGGGGGCCCGAGGGACAGCACGCCATGAGCGAGCCTTTATTATCATGTCAATTCCAGTCGCTGTTGTTTGTTGGGAGTACATCACAGAAGCACTGGGACATCTGGGGTTAGCAGTCTGCTAAATGTTAAAACAGTCACACAACGGCGCTGCATATATGCTAATCCCTCCAAAAGAAGCGAGCTCTACGTTACACAAACACCTTTGAAGGTCTTCTCCATTACCTTTTAGCTGTTCTCATTTTCTATCACATGCAAAGCTGTTGATTGCAGACTACAGTACAACACAAACATTCTTAGGTTTACATCACCATGATACAATAAAACAACATACGAAAGTAGCGCTAACACAGTGTCACTGTCAACACTCTGCATCAGATGACTATACAAATGTACATTTTCATTTAAAAAAAACAACTCTTTTCCTGCCAGAGGAGAGGACCATGTTGTACCATATTGTTTATCCGTACATGTCACTATATATGGTACCATGGCGTGTACAGATCTTCTATTTTCCCCAAACAGAAATGCAACAAGCCTCCAAATTAGGAGGCCGAGTCAAACTCATGCCCTAGCATGTTTAAGAACAGCTCAAGTGAAGCCTGCGGGGCTCCACCACCCATCATTTCCATATTGTGCAATCCTCCTAGATGAACAACTCTGCCCACGAAGAAAGAGGAAGCTACAACAGGGATCAGTACTGCTAGCTGTGAGTTTTGTTTTGGACGGGTCATGTTCTCTCTGGCTTGTCTCCTCCCTGCCCACGACAAACCCAGACATAGTGGTTACCTTGTCATACCCAGCAGCCGTTTTGATTGGCTTCGATTCATCCATTCCCCCTCCCTGCTCACCCCTTTTGCACAGCCTCCTTGCACGTCATTTGATTTTCTTATTTAACAACCAACCCTGAAAATGCGTAGGAGGAAAGACGTCTAAATATAGACACAGCCACAATAGCTCGCACCACAAGCAGCACAGTGAAACTCCTTTCAACACAACAGATGTTTTCCCTCTGCTGATCATTAGGTGGGTTCAGAAGCAAACTATATGAACTGATAATGTGGTTAAGTGTTCATGCAAAACGATACCAAGCTGCAAAAAATCCATAGCCAATGAGTCAGTAACATTATTTGCTTTTGGATTTTGCTTTTTTCTGACCAGATAAGCTAACATATATTTGATCAACTAAGATGGATCTCTTAGAGCAACATATTGAATCATGACGTTTATTTATTGCTTCTCGAACTCCAAAGAAAGACAAAATCACAGGCATCGAGACAATGATCAAAAGACAGACAGATGGAGAGCCTTGGAGTTTGTTTAAGAATGTGTATGAGAGACATTGTGTGTCAGTCAGACGGAGATTAGTTGGTGCAAACTGAAGCAGCACCTTGTAGAACTTCAATTGCCGAGGACTAGCCTCATTATCTCCTCACCAGCAAGGCCCCACTGTAATAAAAACAGCCCCCTCAAGTGCCTTCACAAAGCTTTTCACTAAGAATCTAATGGGGGTTCAAGTCTCTCTTGATTGCACTCGAGTGCAGGTCTCGCCAAAGGACAACCCTGTTTGTGCCACCACTGTGACAACCACTTTAACCCCCCTTGTAATTCATTTCATCACACAAATTAAAGCTGTTAAGCCATTGAGCTGTATTGGCAATTTATATTTTCCACCCTACTCAGGCACCACTCTCTTGTATACCCCTATGTGATTTCCAATCTGAGACTTGCTTGTCAGCTTTATGCTTGTTTGAGATTCAGACTGACGACTGGTCTGTGTGTCATCGTTAAGAGCCCTGTGCCTGTCCCAGTTGTCACTGTGCATGCCTCTCTGACACACAGATGGGGAGCTAATGTTGCCCAGATGGTTATTGGGTATGGCTTGTGTACCTGTGAAACAGAGTCAGTAAATATGGCATACAGGATTGTTTGGGAATAACACCCATAACCCAACAGCCATACAATAATACAGTCACAGGGTGGCCTGATAGGACGATAAACTTATGAGTTTGAGTGTCCCTTCATTAAATTTCAGTCCTCAAGACATTTATCCGTTATTACTCATTGTATATTTTACTGTTACAACCACTGCATGGTTCTAATCATCTTTACTGCTGGGCACAATAAAGAGTGTATAATAGCATAATCTGGAATTTGTATTGGAATAATCCACTAGTCTGTTCAATGGACCTGAAAAATAATAAGGAAATATCACAGCAATAACTAGGTGAAGGTAGATAGCATCAATGCTTACATGACAAGCATGAATGTAATGCATAGGTAACATTACATTTCCCAAGGCAATAGTCTGGAGTATGGAAGGCCTGCATGCCTCATGTCATTCTTGCGACAAATCGTAAAAATCAATCCCACATACACTTAATTGAATTTAGGTGCAGAATGGCAGTGTGCCCAAGACAATAACAACCCATGACGTTGTTAGCTGGTGAGTTATTGTAAATACATGTTTACAGTTATGCAGATAATTACTGTCATCTGCTGTAGTTTCACTTTTCTTTACTGGTGATCGTAGTCAAACTAAAGCAAAAAATCTGATTCGAATGTTTTATGCAGCCAACATTTGATTAAAACAAAGAAGCAGCAAATTATATAACAAAATAGATGGCTTGTAAAATGGCCTGTTTGACAAGCACACACAATGCAGTGCAAAAATATCCGTAGGTTCTTGCCAAACATTAAGGCAACAAAATAGACAAGCCAAACTAAATCAAGCGTCTATGACGTCTAGTTATATCAAAAATGTAAGTAACTTCTATATGAAGCGTTTCGATCTATCTTTAGAGAAGAATACAACCGTTGCAGTCCTCTATTAATCAGGCAACTGCAGTGTATATTGTAAATAGACTCACTCGTTGTTGAGGCGCCTTGCTTTACAGCTACCAAGAGATGCATTCTATTTAAGGCGGACATGACTCCGCAATATAGGTGACCGTTTAAATTCGTTTTCAAGTGTTAATTACCTCCAAAGTGCGTATTTCTTGCTGAGTGAGATCGTTGGACGCAGCACATTTTGTGCGAAGCCCTTGCAAACTGGAGAGTGAGATTTCAATCATATTCTGGATGAGTTCGCATTGATGTAGCGCGGCCATCGCTGCGCCACCGCCAATATCCCTCTCCGACTGCTCATCACTCTCGACCATCTTTCCACCTTTATCAGACACACTATCCATTCCTCAGCATTGGGGACGGCTATAGGGGTTCGACTCAAAATGTAAACGTCTAAATAGGCCTACTCTTTCACCATCGACTCAATCTAGATGATTGCACTTGACAAACGTTGCTATCCGATCTGAAAAGGATCTATAGTCAGATTAAAGAAACCCAAAAAGACTGCTGGACAATAAAATTGTTCCCACGTAAGCGAAAGTCTACACGTCTCGTCTTGTCTGTCCGTCGCTCCTATCTCTCCTTCCCTGACAGCTCTTGGGTTTTACCGTTTGTCAGCTGTTGGAAACATCATGGGGCGCATTGCAATTTGGGAAATGGAGTGCTGTATCTCTTATAGGACATCCGCTCTGTGTGCTATTGCGCATATATGTCGCTGTCTATCTTTCTCCTCGAGACGATGAATAAGAGATGGAATTGGCAGTAAGCTGAATTAAAATTGTTCTTGTTTACTCTACTCTACTCTACTCGTTTACTCTAGGACTAAAATCAAGTTAGCACACCCCTTTTGTGTTGTCACAATCCGACTATTTCTTTGTTTTGCCAGGGATCTGCAAATCGCACATAAAACAAATCAAGTAAAACATGTTTTAAAACAAACATATCTTAATTGTCTTGAAAATCTAAAAAACAACTTTTTTTTTGTTTTTTTTGCTTCTTGACTTTTTGGTCTGAGGATATATCTTTGTCACACTGCCTCTAATGTTGTATCATCGGATACTGCTTCAAAGCTTTGGGACACATCTAAACACAGTTTCAGATCAAATTGGAATGTGTGAATAATCTAATTGCATTTCCTTTGGTAGCAAAGATCTCCTGTGCCAATTGTACACTTCTGAGGAGCCTCAGCAAAGCGAAGTAGGCCTACACCCAAGGTTGGGAAGTCATCAAACAACTACAACAAAAATCTGCCTGGATAAACTGCAAGACAAAGAGATCGCTCTACAACTTTAACAACTAACCAAGTTCATATAGAATGTGGGAATCCTGCTGGTCAATTACCACACTGGCCAGAAGACTACATACTGCATCGGGGCAAAACTTTGTGACATTATTCTACAGTGGAGTGCAAGGATTCGAAAGAGACCACATGTATCTACATATTTGGTCTATGCAAAGAAGAAGGATCACAGGAACAGGTGTAAGATAAATACACTAAGTGCACCATCTAGTGGAACATTCAGTTATTTAGCAGTTAAATGAATCTTTTCTGAAAAAAAAATCTACGATGCTTTTCCTGATTTAAGGTTCTATCAAGATGGAAGACGCACACCATATCTCAACACTTCAACTGTACAGTGCACTTACGTAGGAGATGGAGTTTGAGTCAAATTTGGATTGGATCAAAAAGGGGCACTTGTCCCAAACAATTGTCTAAGATAAGTAAATCCACTTGTAGGATAGATCTATAAAGCCTGCACACATGATTACTATCTCCTGATCTGTTCATGGATTGCTTATGCTACTAAGTTAGTGTGCTAAAATTATATCACCGTCTCAGTTGTATATCTTTTGAGCAATCCTTCACATCACTGAGCGGCAAGATATGTGGAAATTAAACATTTGTTAAATCGCTTTGCTGAATTCTGGAAGCTGCAACACACCAGCTCATAAAATGCAGATGGTTCATACTTTGCCGATGATGAAAAAGCAAATTGGCACAAACAGGAGGCGTAAAATAAGATTTTTTTTTTGTTAAGCAAACTTCGATTCATAAACTCGACTCGCCCTCTAACCCTCCCGTCCTTTGTCAAGGAAAAAGAACAAGTGGTCAGTCTACCCAGCAAAAATGCCCCCATTGGCCCACTGTGAGTGTGGTGTATTTTGTTCCTAACTAAAATAGCACTTACCTTGATATTTGCAGGCATTCCGAGGAAATGTTTTTGGCTTTGAAATGGTGAGCAATACAGGGCATACAACTTTATCAAACACATCCAGAATGTAGCATTTAAATCACTATATTTCTTCAAAACGGTCACATGTAGGGTCATATACCCCACTAATCCCTATTCTTCCGTTGTCTAATCAAACAGTATATATCTTTTAAAAACAACATTGCTATATAGTTTGCACCACTGAACAACAATTTATGCATATATATGGTGTTTAAACATGTGACCAAACAATACAACCACCCAGTTAATTTGTATGTCACAGTGACTAGCTCAATTAATGTTTTTGTTTTGAGCAAAAAGATGTAGAGACATCACGCTCTCACCCTCCATCATTAGCTCAATGAGTTCCACGTCCACCTTCTTGTAAATTGACTTCATCTCCTCCAACAGCACCATCTGTTTAGAGACAGACTTGGTGAAGAGAGATCTCGACATTGGTAGGACACAACGGTCCAGTAGGGTAATGACAAAACAGAACAAAGACAACAGAAAGAGCAAGTTTGGTAAGTGTAGCGCCCTCTATCCCAGGTTTTCCATTTCACCAATCCCAAATAAGCGCAATATCTTGGTCAGCATTAGATTTGACTTACATTTTTTTGTTTAGTCATACCTGATTGTGTTTTATTTACACTATTACATTGCATTGATCCACCCACTGTCCAATGTGCAGTGCGTGTATTACTAATAATGATAGCTTAAAGCAGGGCCACCACACACTTCTCTATCTTACAGTGATGGTGTCCGTGCTGTTCGTCAAATACTCTATCTATTCTGTCTGGGCGTTGACGTCCATTTCCGATTGAAGTCTCCAGTGGCTTTGTGCCAGCTGCTGTTATCAGCCAGCAGAAGGCTCCCAACATTATCATGATGGCGGGCTGCTCATAGGCTCTCAAATGGCTGGCAACCGTCCCATTCTGGTGGAAGAGGGTCATCCCCTCCCCCCTTGAGGGTCTGCTCTGCTCTCGATTGGTGAACTGATACTGGGGTGTGTGTGTGTGTGTGTGGGGGGGGGGGGGGGGGGGGTATTCCTGCTAAATTTT
>JAVQJS010154910.1:0-26666 GCA_036024795.1 Galaxias rostratus
ATATACACATCGGCATCACTGTTTCTCCAAATGCTGCCGTCTCAGCCTTCCCTTCTCTGCCCCCCACCACGCCCCCCCCCCCCCCCCCAACCCCGACTAAGACACACAGCAGAGGTAGCTCCTCTAAACATTTGGCTGTCCTATCCACTTGGATTCTGCCTTGAAGAACGAGGAGTTATGACTGTGTCACATCCCTAAGCTTTGCTCAGCCATAACACTGACATACTTCTATAAATTACATTTAGTCTCTAGTCATACAAAAGAGAATGTATGTAAATGTTTAAAGACGCTTGTCATGTACAGTCACTTAACTTCTATGCCAAAGGTTTCTGTAATTCTGAAATATTTAGTTTGAGACATTAAACTATACAGTCATATCGTCTACTGTATATCAAGATACAATATTTTCCTGTTTGCCCCTTCCTGGGTGTGTTTGTTTCCGTAGCTCGTTCTCAAGGGTAAACTTCTGTATGAAAAAGTACGTTTTAATCTTCATTCGTTTAGCTGTGGAACTCTATTAATTATTTAGTGAAAAGACAATCCAACCTTCCCTTTTGAAAGTTCAGCTATTAGCGAGGTATCCCAGAGTATGCAGACGCCTGGATCTCATTTTGGAGTCCACATACACCACCTACTACTGACTCAGCTGTGACTGATGCTGAGTTGATTAGTCTTTGTGACACACACACAAACACACACACACACACACACAGGGAATCCCCAAAGCCCAGGGCTGAAAATGTTGCTTCACTAGACTCTTTATCTTTTGTCAGTTGGTTGGGTGGGGAAGGGAAAGCCCTCACTTGTTTGTCAGTTTGTAAAGTAGGATTGATTTTGTACTCATGTACAGTCAAACACACCAGTGCAAACTCGCACAAACAATCCCAGGTTTCAGTTATACCTATTTGGTGGAAACCGTATGGTTTCATTTTTGTGTGATGAACGCCTCGTTGGTTTTGAACCGAAACTGGTTTGACGTTGTGGTGAGCAAGGGAACATGACCCTTTTTATTAAAGCTCTTCATTCTTCTAGGCTCAGCCTAGAAAGCGTAATTCCGCTGCGAAAACCCCCCCACCATCATGATACAGCTAGAGATTTTAAGTTTTTAAGGCATACAAGTAATGAAATAAACCCATTTCTAGCTGTGTATAGTTTGCAAGATGACTTTACAGTGAAAGCAGCGTTAAATCAACGTGACCTACCGCGTTGCCACGACGTGTTACCGACTTCACGGCCACTGTAAGTCGCTAGTTGTTCCTGCAGGCCTTGAGGGTGTTGTGGAATTCATGTAGAGACTTTCTGAGCTTGGGTTAGTCATGCAAGGGGCGAGGCGCCCGTGGGGTGATGTCATCCAACTGTTTTGGAAGTTGCTGCCTTCTAAAAGAAAGCTTGGGCTTTTTCATCTACGCACACAAGTTCCTGTTGCATTACATCTCTAAACATGAATCATCATGAAAATGTGGCCACAAAGATACCCTAAGTCCTTTTCCCTGCAAACTGCAAGCATTCCTGCTTTAATTTAAAGCATTAGCCACGGATCCTCTCGTCGAGGAAACACTGAAACCGACATGATCTCTTGCAATATAGTTTATCATGGTGTTTCTCTCAATCTCTGAAGTGCTCTGAAAGTTGTAAAAGGAAGCCGTTGCTTCCTTGTGATGCCAAGATAGTCCAGCTTGATTGATTTTTGATTGTGCCATTGCTTTCAAGTGCACTGGCCTTGCTCTAAGATCCATTGCCTTATTCATTAGACATTTAACTGCTAAAGTGCGTGTGTCGAACAGCTTTTGTCAGGCTTCTTATCTGACTGCCAATGACCGACATTACAAACCGTTTTGCGTCATCCCTGTTGGGTTATTTGCATAACTACAATTGTCACGGGACTCTAGGACGAGGGGTGCATGATGAGGAAGGCGTTTGGGTTGTTTGATTAGAGATTGATTGTTTAGTGCTTTGAGTAACGAGGATAACCTTTAATCCAGGCCGTTGATGGAAAATGTCCTCCCCCTCCATCCCTCTGTCTCTTTTAAAATGAAACTTGGCAAACATTTCGGTTTCACTCCACCCTCTGTTAGTCAGGGGGAATAATTCACTGGACAAACGCATACGACTGCATATGCTACAACGCGGTAGGCTGGCTATCTTTTTTTCTTTTTTATTCTTTTTTTTTTGCAACCAGCAGGGGAAATTAAATGTTCACACCCAGCCTGGGCCTCATAAAAAGAGGAAGGATAAAATATTGTGTTGTGCCAAATACTCTTCTGCTTGGAACCGACTCGGCTTAAGGCATTTATGAAAAGCTAAGTCAATCATAAGAGAACAACAACACTGGAATATTTGGAAAGGCAGTGCCCAGACCCTTTTGATGGTGAGGGCTCCAAGCAAAGGGACATGAGCCAAGCTGCTAGCTAGCACTACTGTGTCGCTCTGCTCACAATGTGCTACACTTACCTCTGGAGAGCCTAAATGGACGTTAGTCTATGCACTCAGTACAAGATCTGTGGAGACAGGAGCTCGAGCTTACTCATCGATGGATGCTGAACATTAACTCTTATAGTAAGCTGTAGAGTTTATTTGCAGCTTAATGTCTTGTTTCTTTGAAAGGAAGTGTTTGGTACTTGTTAAGTGCAGCTGATTTATAGTTTGAGCATGGAGGCTTAGTGCTTGAAAGCATTCCGCTCAGCGTAGAGTTTTTTTCACCTTTGTTGCTTTACTCTTGTATCCCTTCTAATTTTTCTTTTTCTTTCAGTTAAAAGATTGATTCAATAAGAGGGGTTTTCTGGGACATAGATAGAATACCCAGAATGTTTCTGCAACACATTTTTGTAATCCATGGTTGATAAATATATATGCGTGAGGATTTTTATTACAATTAATTGCATACATTGAACATTCTGTTTTTTCAAGTTTTACTATTAAGTACTTTAAGATTGCACACAATACTGTTGAAAATGTGAGATTTTTTTTTGCTATGAGCAAGACATGGAACTCATTCATGTGCAGGATCTGTGCGTCAGTCAACAAACATTGATAAATAATCAGTTGACAGGCCTCAAATTGGTTGGTTAGATGAGTTTTAATGGACCTTGAAGATGTTGAGGCAAGCTATTCCTTGTACAGGTTATTGCTGATAATGTGACTTTATTACTCACAAATCAGGCTTAAAAGGCTGCTCATGCAGGATGGGAACAAACCTTTCTCCCTAATGGCTTCAGGGAGAGCTGTTAGTGCTGACTCTCTTTGCCTCTGGTTTAGCAGTCTTTTGTACTCAATCATCTAGTGTGTGTTCTCCTGTTGCATTGCTCTATCAATGTAGTCTGTGTTTTGAAAAGCACTTTTTTTTTTTTTTACATAATGAAGCCTATAGTTCTCTCTCCCCGTTCCACTTCCGCAATAAATTGAGCAAACTGGTTAGGTTGAAAGTAAATGGACAGTTTTTAGAACAAATATGTGTGTCCTGGTTTTATAACCAAATAATTATGTTAAAGACTGATGTCTTGTTAAATGCAGTGTGGAATTGTCCAAGTCATGAAAAGGTCAGGCATTGCATTCTTGTCTCATGCTGTGGAGAGAGTGTGAGAGGCTAGACCAAGTTCAGCCGGCAACCTGATGATCAATAGTTTCCCAGAGGCTCCGGTCCTTTTTGTTCTGGAGGGAAAACGTACACCTGTGACATTTGTTCTCCCGTGGTGTTTGCCTTTGCAGCTGTTTTGAGTTTCCTTCCTTGCCCAGCCCACACATAAACTGCCCCTTTCTTCATGTAAGCGAGACCGGTTTATTAACTGGGACAGTGGCTTGGGAAAGGCCTTCTTGCGTTACTATGGGGAATCTTTCCCAATTGTTGGTTTGCAACTGCAATTAACACTGCTTTCCATTATTTTGTGGTTAGGTATGCTCTCTTTGATAATATTGTAAAGTATTTCGAATGTTTATAACTTACATCATATAATATATAGATATTTTATGAAATGCATTATGATATGCTCACGTGCAAACTACCTTAAGTTTTTTCCAATGATACGACCATTTCAAGCAATGCCACTTATCAGTTGTTTGATTACAGTAGATCCATAGTTTAATCTTTAGTCACCTTGCCCAACCATTTACATTATTCAAATGCATACACAACACTTGAATAGTTACAGCCCTGCTTGCCTTCCGTACTTTGCCAGTGCAGCACAAACAAGTTCCTTACGCAGGTGTTTTTATTTTGTAAACGGATGCAAAAGCAACTATATAAAAGTTTTCCATAAGCAGCTTGCAAGCAGGCCCAAGTAAATCTGTGTGAAACATAGCACCATGGAAACCTGTTAATGATCTCCAATTCAATCCACATGTGCGGGCCGGCCATCGTAGGAGGAGTCAAATTAAACAGCAGACGGGCAATTACATAAAGCTCCCATAAAACTGTTGTCAGACGTGAGAGAAAAAAACTGTGTTGTTAAGAAGGGTATTGATGCTCTCCACACATGGGAAAAATTACTTGACAAAAGTTGTTGAAACTTCAAAGACACAATGCTTTGTAGTCTGTTCTCTTTCTGTTGATCTTCAAACAAAAACCTTAATATTTTAGAGACCATTCAGAAATGCCCTGGAGATTTACAATATTTTTTTTATAACAAATGTTTTGTGGAATGGAGTAGGGGCCTAATGTGTAATCCCGCAAGTGTACCTGAGACTGATACAACGCAAGTAATACAGGCAAAAGTTATGTTGGCTAAAATGTCGACTGTCTGATTGATTTGGCTTTTGACATGGAATGAACATTTAAAGTTGTGTGCGTCACTCTAACTTTGCTAGATGGGCCTAACCAATAGAAAGTGGTTTGTTAACCGTGACTTCCATTTAGATTGATTTAATCAACCTCTAACCAAACCACAGATGCGCTTTGTCCTGGAGATTAACTGTCCCTGTTTCATGCGTGCCAAACTACCATATTTCCTCTCATCTAGTCAAGTCAAATTGTATTATCCCATTAGGGGAGATCTGGTTGGAGCTTGCATTAAAAAAAAAACACATCCATTCGTGAGTCCATCAAAACTACAGCAAGTCAACGTACCAGACAGTACATGGACACAATAATACAATACAATTGAGTTCAATGCAAGATGCTGCTATTCACCCCTGAGAGAGACCAGTTTGTCTCTTTGTAGCAGTACTTTAAATTCTCCTACTTCACCAGTCCAGCAGGTCTCCTTTTTTTGATCGACCCAGGGCACCTCTTTTTTTTTTTTTTGCAAGGCGCACAGAGAAGGGAAGAGAGAAAGCAATCTATTGTTGGACTCTTTTTTTTATTATTTTTTTATTAATCTTCTTTCTTTTTGGGAGTCGATGCTTGCTTGGCATATATAAATTATAAACCAGTATAAATTGGTTTTCATGCTGAGATTATTCTATTTGTTAATCTTTTCTTATGAGGCTTATTTTTCACACCTAACATTTTGTAACATTTTTGGAGGTTACTGTTATTCAGAACAATAATATATTTTTTTGTGTTAAGTGCTTTTCCTTAAGAATTTGCACAGGTTTAGAATGGGCTGGAGGCCATGTGCTGATTGCTTCAGAAGGAAAGGAAGCCTTTCTGCCACGTTATGGTTATAGGTCCAGTCAGGGGGTACAGTAAAGGTCTACAATAATGAGAGTATTAACCAACAAAGTTAGCTATGCTGGCTAGGTGTCTCCCATACCCATCAGTTAAACATTGCTCCGGGAGGAGGGCAATGACAAAGCTGGCCCTAATTCATAATGCAGCAGCTCTTTTCTTTCCCCTTTTTTCTGAAAAAACTATAGTTTCATGTTTTTGGTTGTTGGTCCCAGCTCCCTTTCTCAGTGGAACTAGCAGCTGTAGAGTTTTACTGGCTGGCTGGCAGGATCCATGACCCAGTTAAATATGGGGCCGGGGACAGAAAACTAAGAGGAAGTGAGTGAATTGCTAATGTGAGCTCAATGCACTTATTTTCTTTGGACTCCATCCCACTAGCCTTTCCCAAATGCCCCTTGAAAGGCTGTGAAAGCACCACGCACTTTGGGTCTTTATCGATCAGGGCTCAACTGACTTGAGACTTGAGAGCACCTTTGTTAAGGATCCTCCCTTTGGAAGAACTTTTTGGGCAGCCACATTGGGTGAAAGATGAAAGCTCTTGTTGGAGCTTTTTATTACTTCCAATTAAAGGCTTATATTTTATTTATACGTTTTTAATGAGAATGACAATATAAGAGATGCCAGTGGCCATTAGCAGTCTCATAGAGAAAGAAATGACAACTCCAACAAAGCGTAATTTTCTCCCTCTGTTTTATTAATAAGTAGAAGTTGCCCTAAAGTGCCCTTTCTTGGCTCACCAACTTGTGTTCAACGTCGTGCAACATATTTCAACTCTTATCTCCACATTCACGGCACTCTGTAGTGCTCTCAAGCCAAGGTTTGTGTATGAGTCCCAAGAGGACTAGGATATAGGAAATTGTGCATGCGCAGTACCAGTAACCTGTAGATGCAGAGCTTGTCATGTAATGCTAAAGTGTTTGCTTATCTTGTCTATACATCCTTTTTGATCTTTTTCCAGGTGTAATGATAATGGACAGATAATGGACGTGGAGGCGTCGTACTCGGATTTCATTAATTGCGATCGCACCGGCCGGCGGAACGCCGTGCCCGACATTGCCGGGCAAGGAAGCACGGCCAGCACCAGTGACTTAACCAAAGACTTGGCAGGGATGGACCTGAAGGCAGCGGGTGAGCATGCAGTCTGAGCCTTCATGCTCAGACAACATACATGAATGTCCTCATACTTTACATACAGACCTCTCATATCGTTACATACACACATATACAAAGCCCTCGTGGTCGTTTGTTAAGTGAGCTGCTGTGTCAACACCATAGTGTGATGAAAGGCCTCTGCTTCCTCTATTCACTTGTACCAGCACACCCACACTTCCCTCAGATTGTTGGGAGAGAACAATCCAACGCACAGGACAGATTGTAAATGTTATACGTTTGCACCCTTGGACCATTGTCACAAACGGATTGTTTAATATAATACCAAACAGACAGACATTTCCCATGTCCCGATGAACTGGAAACACTATGAATGTGACCTGTAGTAAAAACACCTTCATGTTTGTTAACAGCACTTTGATATTGTGATGGGGAGGATGTTCTAGTTCCTTCCCCCGGATTCTCATTATTTTCAGGGCGTGTTGGGAGATTTATAGCATGCTGTGAAGCAGCTAAACCTCTGAGCTTGATTATTATAGAGTGAGAGTGAGAGGGAGTGTACGGGAGGGAGAAGAGGAGTGTGTAAGGGAGGGAGAAGAGGAGTGTGTAAGGGAGGGAGAGGAGGAGTGTGTAAGGGAGGGAGTAAGTGTGAGTGAGTGAAAGGGAGGGAGAGGAGTGTGAGTGAGTGAAAGGGAGGGAGCAGAGTGTGAAATGGAGGGAGGTAGAGAAGGAGTGAGAGGGAGGTAGAGAAGGAGATGGAGTGAGTGAGAGGGAGCGTTAGTGCGCGTCACTGTTTGTATGTTGTTTAAGCTGCTGCTGCTGTTGTTGACGAGCCACCACTTTTTGTTTCCTTCCAGAAGGAGCACCAGGGGCTTCACCCCCCGTCGTGGCAGAGGCCTCTACCAGTCAAGACGCCCAGGGAAACCTCTCCTAAACCTTCTCCCAAGACATGAGGTGGTTGAGGAGGAGAAGGACGAGGAGGAGGAGGACAAGGAGGGCAAGAACCAGAGAGTGGGGATAAAGGACAGAAAAATACCAGACCAAAGGGTAAAACAAAGACGAGGCCAAGCTGTTGGCAGACACGCTCCTCTCTCACTGCTCCCATCTTCATGTGACAGCTGGAAGATTCTTGGCCTGAAGAACGGCCCGGTCTTTATTGCATGCCTCTCTATTACAGATCAGATTAGCGTTGTGGATAGCAAAGGGGAATTGGTAGAACACTAGAACTGATCGTGGAGATACGGCTGTATGTCGGTGGTGATGGATTTGTTTTTCAACTATATACCCCTGAGAAAGCACAGAACTTGGGGTTGATTGTGTTTATCCTACAATGGACCGAAACACTATTAATTTACTACCGGATGTGAAACACAGTTCCAGCCTAATACGGAACGCCAACAAGAAGAGCTATATTGAATATCCATAATAATTTGTTAGTCTTTTTATTTTATTTTTGTGTGTGTGTTGTCATACTCTCTTTGTTTATTAATTGCACCTTTTTTCTTTTCCAATAACATATAGTTGCAGTTTTTATGTACTGTATGAAAGTAATATTTATTTCAAAATACCTTTTTAATTGGAGTTTTCTTTGTATAATAAAAATACTTCCCATAAATTCACCGTAGCAGTTGTTTTATATTAGATTGTTTGTGAAATAAGCATAGTTTTTAATCCGAATTTAATCAAACGAACTACATCTCAATCTTTAATAAGTCTAATCATGGTGTTTATAATCAAATGATCCGCTGTTTTCTGGGTTCTGAATCATGTCTAGGCTATTGGTCTGCTAATTTTTAAAACATTGTTTGTGTACATTTTTAAGACCCAGGCCAAAGGAACTGACGTTAGATCAACCTTTTTTATGAAAGCCAGCCATGAGTAAGATAGGCGTTCCAGTACTAAAAATATTATTGAATATGTCTTTGCATACATTTGAGTATCCACAGGAACTTAATGTTTATATTTCCCTTTGGAATGGTCCAAGCGTTCCCAAGTATCTAAGTATTCAATATAGTAGCAGAGGAGTCTCTTTCAGCTGAGTAACTGATGTTTTACTACTTTACATCGTGAGCTGTTTTATATATACTTTGAGTTAGGCTTTTAGGTTGGTTTTTATGTGATTAAATAGTTTGGTGCAACCAACCAATTCTGACTGTGCTGGATGAACTATTTAAAATGAGCACCCAAGACAATATGTAAGACAAGATTCAAAATATTTTTATTGTTGCCATGTGTGTCTATGCTAAATATTCCTCCCTTGTGCAATACCTTTTTCAGTTAGGAAAGTGGCGTTAAAATCAAGTACTTCCTGCCTTAAATCTCATCAGTCAATCAAACGTCTTCATCAGGTATTCTGAATAATAAGGCTCCTTTAGTCCACACTTGGCTCATTAAAATTACAGCAGTACTCACATTTCTTCTTCCTTAAATCTAATCACTGAATCAAACGTCTTCAGTAGGTATTCTGAATAATAAGGCTCTTAATCCACATTTGGCTCGTTAAAATGACAGCAGTGGGCCCCCTACTGGTCATATTTAAGACTGCGTGATAATTTGGTAACTGGCTGTGACTAATTTTCTTATAGCAGTTAAAATACTTTCTTCTGTAAACCAAACAGTTGTAGGCATAATGCCATTTGGATCCAATGGGCAAAAGTACATAGGCATCACAAATAACACATGTATTTTACAATTACAGCACCATCCTGTTAATATAGACATGTATTATAATTTATAATCTTGTCACGTAAAAAAAAAGTTTTTTAACAATGTGATATTTTCGACTTCTTTTCTAAACCACGTTTGTTTTTCACTGGTAGCATGAAGTATAATGGTATAAAGGGTTTGCTTTGGTGGATATAGACAGCTAAATGTTATGCAGTAATGTATTTACAGCATAGTAGGATTGAGAAATTCCATTTTGAATTATGGACCGCTTGTCTTTGTAAGTGCAGCAGTCCTTTCAACGGATAAGTACGTTCCTATTCAAAGAGGTATTTTTCCGTGCAGCATTCAAAAGCCTGTTTGTTCCACCATCCCATAGGCCTCATAAAGTTGGTTCAGTAGGTCCTTCTTCTCTTTGTCAGGCAGGAAACTGGACTCTGCTGACTTGATGTTCTGCGATAACACAGTCATACAACCAAAACACAAGGAAACAGTAGCATAGGTTTCCGAGCTTAATTGATATCATGAAAATATATCACAATGTCTTGAACTGAGATAAAATATATGATTTAATGTAAACTACGAACTAATGACTTTGATTTTTTCTGACCAGTCTTTTGAATTCCTCCTCTGTGAACCCCATGTATTCCTGTGCTGTGGCGTAGTCCAAGTGCAGGTTGGAGTTGAAGATTAGCGGATCGTCTGTGTTCAATGAGTAGTTTGCCTCGTCCTTCCTGAACCTGAACGCATGAAAACATGACGGGTCAATGAGTTAAAATCCAACTGAATTAAACTGATGAAAGGTGGCTAGGGTGGTCTCATTTATACCGATTAACAATACATAATAATGCAGTCTGCAGACAGACATTATTTGTGTTTGTGTGTGTGTGTGTGTGTGTGTGTGTGTGTGTGTGTGTGTGTGTGTGTAAGATGAAAAAATGTGTCCGGTCACCTGATGATAGGGTGTTTGGTGAAGTCTGGGTCACAGGCACCTGTGAATTTACTGGATACAGGGCACATCTATAAATCAAGCAGCCATTGGGTCAATGAAATACATTTATGTACAAAGTAACATTGCATGGTTCCTGTAAAAAATATTGTCCATTAACACATGCAAATCTCCCCCACTAGGTGTCACTGTGAGACTTTGTTTCAACAGTCAACATCATCGCCATTATGATGCAGTCATGTTAAGCCCAATCAAAGAACATCTGTTGATTCACTTATTTAAAAAATATAATTCAGTGCACTCCATTCAGAGTTCTAAAAAAATCAAATTTCCACCCCAGATATGCATCCCAACTTCAACCTAACTTCAACCAAGTTATACCTCATGGCATCGTACTCATATTTATCTATTGTATTCATATTTATCCCTTATGTACGTTTTACTGCTACTTTTGCACTTCTGGTTAGATGCTAACTGCATTTCATTGTCTCAGTACGTGTACCCTGTGCAATGACAATAAAGTTGAATCTAATCTAATCTAATCTAAACATTATACATTTATGTATAACATTATTATAGCAAATTAGAGTTGGATAATATGGCTTAAACAAGATAGTTTTTCCTCACTTCAAAGTGCATGTTTTGAGCCAGTAGTCGTTTGTACAGTCCCTGGTCCTCCAGTGTTCTGTATCCATGACCGACCCGCTCAGCTTTTAATACATCTACAGCCTGGAAAAAATATGCAAATAAAAATAATCTCAATCGCCAAAAGGTCAAGCCATAAACCATCCTGTGACCTAGTTTGACAGTTTTGACTATATTAAGAAAGTGTCCAGTTATGAATCATAACGCAAAAACAATATTTTACAGAGTACAATGAGGTCTACCATCATCCATAATCTAAATCTATCAACAGACATCTGCGCTTACTAGTTTTCCAGCGCTTACCACACACGGGCTGTTGGTAATTGTCAAAATAACTGATTGGGATTAAACGGTTCTTTGTTAAGGAACCTTGTTAATTGCGTGAAGACTTGGTATTAAACTATTAAACAGAACCGTGGATTGGAGTGGCTTATCGGGCTACAGCTTTACCTCTTTGACCACGGCGGACGGGCCAACCTCTCCAGCATGAACAGTCCTGTGGATCCCACAACGCACTGCTTCCTGTGAACAAGAGACTGCTGCATTAGAACCGCCAAAACAACATCTGGATTATAGATCAGGAATGTTAGGAGGTTAAGTCATTTTCTTATTATTAAGTGCTTTTACACTTTCCAGTGGAAGGCCATTACACTTGTATGACATTTCATTATTATCATTATTCTGTGTAGACATAATGGATAAGAAACAAGGAAAAAGAACGTGCTTCTGTAAGAAAAATATTTTGATTGATTGAAATACAAATATATATTATTGTTTGTAGTGTGTAGACTATGCCTGCCTCTATGCATTAATGATAGATGCTTTTATACTGTAATAATCATTCATTCTATTTTGTAACAACGGGATCTGTAACAGAAAACTGCTTGAACACTCCATCTTTATTCCAGTTGGTTTAATCACACGCTTTTGACTAAGGTTGAACACAAGAAAGCCTTTAGTTATAATGAAAATAACTTGTCATAGCACACGTTTCCGGCCTGCCATGACATTCCACACAATCGCAGAACATTGAGTCTGTGGATTGCACTGTTTGGCAGATAGTTGTTTTTTTAGAATGCACTCTGGACTTTTATAGACCGACATTATCAACCCCGGCCTTTGTCACAATGATGACTGAAGCAGAGCTGCTATGCATTAAATTTCAGAGCCACTTCCGATCACTTAGTCATTTTGGCATTTCAGATTGCAATAAGGGGCATGCCTAAATGCTCCTGTCCAATAATACCAATATTTTGATATTTTCTTTTATAAAATAATTTTTTTTTTTGGAAGCGCAAGAAGTAATTGAGACCAAGACATATCTAGTACAAGACTAACTTTACAAAATATGGGCATGGATGTTAGTTATTCATGCATTAGAGATAGGAATGTGCATTTGTTTAAAATTTGTCCATTTAGTCTAAATACACTTTATGTTCCCTTCTGGGTGGCTGGAAGGGTATTGACGTAATATGTTATCCTTTTTTTCTCCTACTTTTGTTTTCCTTGAGAGTAATCACTGGTCAAACAAAAAGTGATTCAGTAATATCCTCATCTCAAACATCTCTATGCCGCAAAGAAGGTGGCGTTAATGATAGCCAGAAGGTTTTTCTTTAGACATTACTGTTGCACACAGTTTAATAAATGGATAGCAGAATTTCTACAGTGCTGCTGTAATAAAAAAGGTTAGACTTTGACACGGTTATCAAAACGTGAGCATTTGTGAGGGTCAAACAACAATATATATGATATTACCTTTGCCCTCACACCCTAGCCTTAGTCCCCCTAGGTGCATTATAAAGTGGTCGTAAACAGTGGTCTTGTATTGAGGAGTGCTTGTAACTGAGTGGGATGTGGTGAGTATTTTGAAGGCCTTGAGGTGGTCTTTTACTGAGGTATGTGTGTGTTTGTAACTTTATGGGCGTGGCGATTACCTCAAAGGCCTTGAGGTGACCTGGGTAGGCCGTGCAGTTGAGAGACTCGTCGCCGGCCAGGTCAATCGCCACCACGCCGTCATTCCGATACTTCTTACAGAGCTCCACAACGTCGTTAGACCAGTCTGAGACGGGAGAAAACCAACACAATGAACAATGACCCGGTGACACCATGGTGTCTCTGTTAATCCTGTCACAATAACATAACAACACAATACACATATAAGCATGTACAGTGCATCTGGAAAGTATTCACAAAGCTTCCCTTTTCCCACATTTTTTTGACTAAAGCCCTTCTACACTAATGGCGGTTCCCTGGTGGTTCCAATTTTTTTAAATCTTTGGATGATGGAGGAAATTGAAGGACATTAGCCAGGGATGTGACCAAGAACCCAATGGTCACTCTGTCAGAGCTCCAGCATGTGGAGAGAGAACCTTCCAGAAAGACAACCATCTCTGCATCCTGCTCCAGAGTGCTCTTGACCTCAGACTGGGGCGACAATTAATCTTTCAGCAGGACAACGACCTTGAGCACACAGCCAAGATATCAGAGTGGCTTCAGGACAACTCTGTTAATGTCCTTGAGTGGCCCAGCCAGAGCCCAGACCTGAATACGATTGATCATCTCTGGAGAGATCTGAAAATGGCTGTGCACCGACGCTTCCCATCCAATTGATGGAGCTTCAGAAGTGCTGCAGAGAGGAATGGGCAGAACTCCACAAAGATAGGTGTGGCATCTGAAGCTTGTGGCATCATATTCAAAAATACTCAGGGCTGTAATTCGAGCCAAGGGGCATCAACATCGTAGTATCGAGTTGTAGTTTCAAGTATCGAGCAAAGGCCAAGAGTACCTATGTACATGTGATTTCTTGTTAATTATTTTTAACAAATATGCAAACATCTATTTTTTCTCGTTGTCATTATCAGGTATTGTGTGTAGATTTTTGAGAGAAAAAAATTATTTCATAAATTTTGGAATAAGGCTGTAACATAACAAAATGCAGAAAAAGCGAAGCACTGTGAATGTGTTCTGGGTTCCCTGTAAATGGGAGAATACTAATAACATGCATGAGCAGCTCAGAGCTAATGATGTTTTGCTACCCTGCAAGTCACAGTTGATAAGACCCTAAATTTACTGCTCTTCACAAAAATGTTTGCATAACCATAATTGGCCTAAAGTCAGACATTTTATCAGTAACAATCTCCATTAAAAATCACACTGGGGCCAATAAACACTGGAATGTTGACCTTTTAACCTTTTGTTGCTTTATCGACAACTAATTTATTGAAAATAGAGGATGTTTGCCTCATGTCTAAATGAGATAGCCCCGAGGATACTGACCTGCTATATAAACCATATGGTAAACTATTTTAGTTAAAAGTGTACAGTATAAGGTAATTCAGTGAAAATCATATATAAGAGCCCCTTCTCATTGTCTGGCCAGTCTGGTAGATGGTGTATCTAAAAGTAGTTACACAATTTTGAGGATGATTTTGATAAAATAAATTGTACAGGAATGCATATGATGGATTCAAATAACCGTCACGTCGAAAGTTTTATGGGATAAAATATTATGAAAGTTTGACGTGTGTTATCAAGGAAGCAGATTGGCAAACATCTTCCCATTATTGGGCAGTCTAGAGGGGGCTCTTATCTTGAAAAGGCCATTCAGAGCGTGAACACAGTGAACATTACTTGGCATGTGGCGCATGCAGCACAGAATGGACCTGGCTTTTATTTTGAAGGCCTTCTCGCCCTCGCTCAGGCCCTCGTTGACCAGATGGACGACGTCGTCCGGACTCACGTCTCCCCTAAGGAACACAACACAACGCACAAATTGTGACTTTGTAGAAAACACAGATGAACTATACATTTACAATCCCCTTATTTGATCTACATTTAGATTCAAGTTAGTGAAAAGATAGCTTCAACTTGGTTTTAAATTTTCCCCCTAATTTGACTGACCTAAAAATTCCGGTTCAGATAAATTCTGAGGTCAATCATTTCTGAATTTTCAGAATTTTTTTTATTTGTGTGATTTATGTAATAGTCTTGCCTATCTAAGTCTGCACTTACTCCTTCTGTCCCCATGGGATGGGTTCCACTTTGGTGTTGGCCAGGAACTGGGGGCTGTACCTCACCTCCACGTAGATCACTCCTTCTCGAGCCTTGTCCTCGACAAACTCATAGGCAATCCTTTTAATGGCTTCTCTGTCGCCGCTGCACGAGGAAAATGTGCAGACAAAATGTAACACATACAAGTGAAGAAAGACCATTTTATAGAGCTGGACATTACACATTAATGTTGGGACAAGTACAAGTGAAAATAAAAACTTATAAAATAGATATTTTTCTACAAATATCTAAAAAATGCATGGTGATTTACTAGTTAGAATAGTTAGAAACAACGCAAATTGCCACAAACACAAAAACCAAAAGGAGGTTCAAAAAACATGCGCAAGACAACCCAGTGTATCAGTGAATATTTTGAGTTTTCGGCTGCTAGTTCTGTCACTGAGTTAATGGCTTAAGGGGTTCCAGCTGGTGTGCCCAACATTGATCTCTTCTGTGAAATAGACCTTGATTGTAGAGATGATGACAACAAACAAAGTAAAACACTAAAGGGTGACTGTCCAGAAGGTAAATGAAGAATAAGTATTTACACTTGAATGTCAGTTTTGGAGAAATGCTTACAGTAAACATGCTGTCACATTCAAAATCCTTCATGGAATGATAGTTTCTGACCATATGATAACAAAGGAATTGTGCAAAAGAAAGAATGTAGAGCTCATGCCCTGTAGATCTCTCAAAATACCACCATAAACACATTTCTCCTTTCTTCTAGACCTGACGCGTTGTTTTGTTTTTTTACACACAACACACATCACATGATGTAAGGGTGGGGGGGGCACTGGATCTAGCGTTTTCAGTGTGGATGCCTGCTGTGTGCATGAATGCCTGTTGTTCAGTCTCCCTACTCACACACAGCCTTACAACCCCTTCTCTCTGCTTTGACATCCAACACATACTCATGCACAAGCTAAACTCAGCTAGCAAGTTCCCTGTAATTTTGTTGCAGCAAAGCAAAGTCCTTACATGGGCCTCAATGAATGATGCCTCGTTCTGCAGCTAAACTGAGGGGTGCCTTTTTTGTTTTTACTCATGCTTCCATGGCTATTAATTTGCCAAAGATGTCATGTTTAGACCCCTTTTTTATCCTGAACTCCAGCCATGGAATTAGCAGTAGCGTTTGCCAGGATAAAAGGTGGTGGGTAAACCCTAACAAGAGATACTCTCAGTGACTACCAGGTTGCCAAGGGGACACTTGATCACATTTTCACATGCGCTCCCCCACGGTCTGATCTGCATTGTAATTGAAGCAGACCTTTTTCCTTGCCCCTCTAGGAAACAATTTAGTGATTGGTGGGATTGATTTACCAACTGAAATCTATTTAATTGCTTTTCCATAAGATTGCCTACCAGAAGAGTAAAATCTAACTGTAAGAAGGAAAAAGGCACCTATGGCAGGCCAAAGCTAGGTTAATCAAATTGAACGGATTGTTATTGTTTTTTTACCTATATTTGGAATCCAATTTGTTTTATTATGACACTTGCATTGTGAGACTACTGGTCCATTCATTCTAGGGCTACAAACATACTATCGTAGGAGAACTGCAGCAGCTTTGGGAAGTATTGTAACTGTAACTTTATGGTTATGACTATTTAGAGTTGTATTTAAACACCCTTTAATTATCTAATTCCCTAATGCTCAATGTATCCATATCTTTCGTGAATAATTTAACTGTCATCATGTCACAACAGCATTCCTGCAGCTCCCTTGAGGGAAATACTTAATTGCAAATTTTTTATGTCCACAGTTTAGCCAAACTACTGCATATTTAAAACCACAGAAACTAGGTAGCGGTCACTGTGAATTGGTGGCTGAGGCGCTCTGCTACTACTGCCCACTTACGCAATCACGTGCATGTAGACGTCAAACTTGCAGAGGAACTCTGTGAATTCTTTTACTGGATCCATCACAACGCAGTGTTTTGTCATGTCTTCTAGTGTGTCACTTGGTAGAGGGATTCCCCGTCGCCTAGAACCGAAAAGACAACAAATGATTAAATATCTTACCACGAATACTATAATATTGAATGTAGTATGTGCAAAACGTACTTGGCGACATCGAGGATGGTCTGCACTCGGATGGCACCATCAAGATGTACATGCAGCTCAACCTGTTAACGCAACGCAGACAGTTAGATGAATACAAACAAATCAAACCTTTAATGGATGGTCTACAACCTCGTTCTAGTTGGCCCAAAGTTTACACTTCAATGTCAGGTGATACCATTGAATAATTTAAAGAAAAAGGACAGAAAAGGGGGGGGGGGGGTTGCTAGTCTTCAGACCCACTTCTTGAACATGGCACACATGACTGGGAAGCATACCACGAAAAGGCCGCAAATGGTGCAGAAGGTTCACCAAAGTTCAAGTGCTCTGGTCATTTTCGTCTCGGGGTTGACAGCCATGATTAACGTTGACAGATGAAAGGGTTAAAACATATCTCATATCCTACAGCAGCTGAGGCCTCATAGCAAAGCTTCAACCAGCATGTATATATATATTATATATTATATATATATGTGTGTGTGTGTAAATAAAAAAGTAAGAAGTTTTTTTTGATTATGATTACTTTCATAATGAATACTAAACAATGTCATAAATAATAATGATCCTACAATTCATAATATGATTGAGGACAAGAACATGACCATTAACAAGTAGGCCTGAAGAAACTCAGCTTACTATACCTGCAAATATCTGTTTCTATAAAGTGAAATGTATTTCTGTGCCAAGAGGAAAACCTTCTATATGAACCATATTGTTTGCTGTATGCGGTCAACATTGTTATGCTATGCAGCAATCAGTACTGACAATAACAGGATGGGAGCAAAAACCGCAGCATTGGCCAAAGGATGTCCTTGGAAAGTAGCAGGTTGAAATCACACTACTAAGTGTAATGTATTACCCTTTACTTAACCATGAGTGAATCTAAGGGATGGACATTCAAGAACAGTATGTTTCATGGATGTTCGCTGAACTGCCAGGCCGCCATGAAGCACCAGATCAAAAAGGAGGTTGCTTGCTGTTATAGCAACAAGCTACAAATGCATTGTCTCTCTTAGACTACAACTAATTTAAAAAGTAAAAAAATGGGCAAACTTAAAACACTTATCAAAGTAACAGAAGCACAAGACAATCGTCCTTTGAACAAAATACAACAAATTAAAGAATAGAAAAACAAGAATTCCGATCAAAAAATTAAATATTTTTATAGGCTTCAACAATTGAAGCTCACATAAACATAGCTGAATGTGTTTACATATAAGGCTTTTTTTTTTTAATTAGGCACGTGCTGGCTTTGATGGATGGATCTGTTTCAAACTGATCATATTACATCATATTAGAGCCCCACATAAAGAGAAACAGACCCAAGGAGAGAAGAAAAGTCTGCTGGATAATTTGTTATTTTATTTATTTTATTCTCTATTCTTTATTTTACCTTTCAAAATGCATTGCAACTGGCAGTGTATGTAATGCATACGATGCTTCTGACACAACAAGTGCAATATCTAGTATTCTATCAATCCAGATGTGCATTGGCCTACTTTATGCCAAGACTGTTTTAACATCAATGCTCATCCACAAAGCAATGTCTTGATCTATGAACTTTCAGCGTTTATGAAACAACTAAAAAGATCTTGGCACCTAAATGTAACTGTGTTTGTAGACAAAATATCCCAACATATCGGTTATTAGTCTGGGATCTAGTCTAGGCTGCTCCCTTAGAGATTTATAGGATGTTGTACACCGTAAGGATTAGGCCTGTTTGTAGTGCTTGGTTGATTGAAGTATTAAAAAAGAAAGTCTACAGTCTATGGGAGAAAATTGTGGATTTATGTGTGGTTCTCATAATATCACACAGACGCTGATGAAGAATTGATTAGCAAGGCTCCTTCCGAGTCACATTGTCCCTCCTCAAGGTTGCCATCTCAGTATCCCAATCCATACTTTATTGTAATAACAGGAACACTGTGTCGGACTCGGTAGACAGACATATCGTTACCTGTTTCTTATCAGTGGAGGCATAGGCTGTGTGCAAAGGGCACTTGTGCTTGTGTAAAGCATTTACAGTTGAATGCATATATGTGTCAAGGTGGCTCAGACTTCTAAAGTATACATTTCTAGGTGGTTAAACAATTCAGACAAGGACTGTTATTAGTGCCTGTGACAACTTGAATCTGTCCATGCCTTGAAAGTGTCATAGTTCGTGCATTGCAAAAAAGAATCTGCCAGAGGGGTGTAGCCTGGCCTGGGTCATCTTAAAAGTTGGTGATAGGATTGTCTGATAATTACGTGGAACAATGTACAATCATGAACGTGTGTTGGGCTTACAGTGGTATTTTCTTGTGCTATCAATTGTCAAGTGCACGATCAAACTGACTCAGTTTTGTGAGAAATGACTGGCAAAACCCGCGAGGGTCTCAGGCCACAACACACCAATAACGACAAAGCTACACGTGTAGTAGTTAATCATACCAATTTCATCACTACCCGAGTAGAATTGGCGAAGAATTTGTGGCTGGAAGCCTGAAACATTTGCGCACAAGTAGGTTAGTAGAAGTTGAGGCAGATGACAGATCGTATGTACCATAGGGACAACTCATGCTCCAATCAAGTACAACTGGACTGATGACAGATGACAAAACCCGATAGGCCGCGCGAGGTGTAATACTTCCTCGTTTCCCCGATGCAGAGACATAAGCGGAGCAAATGAAATATAACAAACCTTAATACTGAATGGGTTTAATCAAACAATGAATTACGCAAACATACAGGCTGTCAATTATTTACTTTAATGTATTCATTACAGTACCCTATTGTTCCAAATACGACTTACTTTTGGTTTGTTGAATACCACTTCTTCATTGGAGTTTCCTGCCATAGCGAAAGCGCTTTGACTGCAAGTGAATCTGCTGATTGTACAGAAGGAGAGGCGCGACTTAGAGTTTCTGCCGGTCAGGACTTGAAACCCAAAGCCTATCGCTGTGCGCCGAATTATATACATGACTAGCAGACACGCCTTTATCCGCCTAGCACAGAAATGCACCCTTGCCAAACAGCGTGTTAACATTCGTTATAACGCAATTAATTATGAATATAGGCAGCGAGGCAACAGTACTTCTAGTTGACTGGCTGGTAACAAGGATTAGCCTCCAGCGCTATTGCCATAATAAGGTTTAAACAAAAGCCAATTAAAGGCTGTCCAGTAGTACGTGGATACAGTAGGAAACATGTTATTTGACGATAACGTTTAGCGTAACTGTTGGTTTGTTGGTTAATTTATGTGTTATATAACGAAAGCTACTCGTTGGGCGTTATCTATAACCAACAGTTACTTGATGGAATTGAGCTGGTTAGAAGCTGACCATGTGATATATGGCTTCTACTTTCACTTCCATTTGTCAGATTATGAATGCGCTGTAACACTGTTTTACACTGCAAAAATACTGTTTAAGAGTAGAAAGAAAATAAAGGTGGTACTCATAGTTAGTTTTACCTCAACAATTCAAAACGAATGGATCTCTGTATGTGTGACACAACCCATACAAAAAATAAAATCCAACACCATTAAAATAGTCCTATTTTAAGTCTTGCAATTTGAAACTATAACAAACCCTTAATCGCGGATTTTTTGGCGGCCCATTCTTACATTGGACTTCATGTGGGCGGTGTTGTGTTAGGACCACCACGTGGCGATGGTCCTCAGGTACACTTAGCATATCACAACACGGGGAAATGAGCCATACGGACCCTGGGATAGATATCGTACATGGTCATAGTCATATTGAAACGAAAGTTATAGCTCGTTGTGTCCAAATCTCCAGTATTTCTATGATGTAATGTCAATAAATAATGCCCTTCAGCCTCTGTTTCTCCTAATGAAGATAAGTACTCCTTAATTGATTTTAAAGTCCGTTATTTAAAAGCAACGTTAAGATAAAAGTTAACCACTCAAACGACTTTAATACTCAAATAAATCTGTAGCTTAAGGTAGGGTAATTTACTGTGATTTACTAAGTTGCATTGTACTGGTTAGATTTCTATACCTACATGCCATTGTAACCTCATACTGTTTGATCAAACTGCAACGCACGTGCCATCTGTTTTTTGTTCGTGATAAAGCAGAATCCCCACAGTTTCTTTTTAACTCCAGCATTGATGAAATTACAACTATAATTGCAGCTGCAGCGATGCACTTTCAATTGTAAATATATATATATGTAACTGGCAAAAAACAACAGCACTTTGAGCTATTGATAGCATGCCATGAAGTAAGAGTGGGTGAGTGTCTGCTTTAACCTGTTCCCGCATCAACCCTAAATGCCCACTAGAGGTCCCCTTAATACAATCAATACAGTTTAGTTCGATCATTTTTTTGTTAAATCTTACAAAAGTAGAAACTCTTCTGACCTTTTCCTATCTAAGGTTACCAACCAGTTGTTATTTTATATATCTGAAGTACATATGCATACCGTACATATTCAATGGGAAAGTGCTTCCAAGCTTTTGACTGATACTCTTTATAGGGTACTGTACACACATACACTTGACACATTCTATATCAATATACATATGGTCTATGTGTGTGTGTGAACAGTACCCTATAAAGAGTACCTGTCAAAAATGTGGACTCAGCTTTTTCATCAAAGTGAAGGATAACGTGTGTCCAAACATTTGACAGGTACTGCATATGAAATACTGAATACTTTAATTTCAATTAAATGTAAATTTTACCTTAGATGGAATATGATTTCTAAGACGTTCTTGGCCCGAAACATAAATGTCTTTCATCTCAGAAAAAACAATTCATAGGGTGTTGCCCTGTTCTCAGCATCAGGGTGGTGAGGTAAAAAAAGTACTAATTTAATCCCCTACAGCTGACGAAAGCTGAATAGGCAGGCGTCACCCTTCTTTGATTTACAGTTACGCCTTCACTAAAATGAATACCCAGTCTTTTATGTTAAAAGACTTCAAACATAAAAGAAAGTCCTGTCATCAATGGTCACAGTGGGCTTCAGTTTCAGCTGACTATGGAACTTTGTTTTGCTGCCACACCTGTAAGTGCGTAAACTCAGAACAATGTAAACCAGAGCAGGTTCTTAGATTACTGAAAAGAAATTAAAGATATTCCTGTCTTCGTGATACACTTTTCTGTGTTTTCTGGTAATTCAATTGCAGCAGGAGCAGAAAGACAAAAAAAAATCCCATTCAAACTATTCTGGTGGTCTTTAATCAATCTCTGTCAAGTTAAGGTTCCAGACTGGTGTCTAGAGAGGCTTGACCATGACCAATCAAATACATGAGCCAAGCTGGGCTTCGACCCAACTTTATTGGTTTAACCATTCTCACAAAACATTCCGTCTGCATTGTGTCACGCTACTCTTTATTTTCATCAGATGTCGTAGGTTTTCACAGCAACCCACCTCTGTTCACGTCTGTCAACACATATTCATTCAGTTTAATTAGCACCAGGTCTAGGGGGGATTTCTCTTGGGCTTCTCGCTCTGTAGTTATACGGCCTACAAATCTGCATCCTGGGGATGGTTCGTCTTCATATATTACCAGTCAAGAACAGTTCACATAAATTTGGTTTTGCCCTGTAAAAAAAAAAGAAATAAGAAATAGGGCTATACGTGACCTTTAATTCTAAGTCCATCCGGTAAAATGTAGCTCACAATCTGCTAAAAATATTGACCCACCATACCACATGTTCGGAAGTGGTCTCTCGGATGAACTGGTTCTCTGTGCCGTGTTTATTTGTTCCTGGGTATTTCGGGGTTGTGTTGTGACTAGAAATGGACGTGTTGCTGTTAGTTTAGGTGTGTCAACAAATGCACAAGGCTATTTCTATGATTGCAATGCTGCAATCTTCTCTCTACAAATACCATATTTTAACCTAAAATTGCACCTTCCTTTTTTGTTTCAAATCCCTATTTGCTGTCTGCACATTTAATACAAATTGTTGTATAGGAACAATGACTGATCCTGAGGATTCCACGAATATACTTTATACATATACATTGATGTGATTTAATGATGTGACAATGTGATTTGGCCCGAGACAGCAGTTATGGTTGATTTAACAGTCAAAGTTTAAGTCAATAAGTTTGCTGTAATACAGTTTCTTTTCAGTTTATCCATCAAATAGCTGTCAAGGCCTACTTGGTTAACAAAACACCTCCGCAGGCCTAACACCAATATGACAGGAGTGGACTCGTACTGTAGGCAGGCCACATTGTCTTTCACAGCCAGGCTGGAAATATTCTCTGCATTTTCGTGGGAAGTGGCCGACATTTGCGTCTACCTTGCTTGTCAACCTGTCAAAATGAGCAAGGGAGTCTGCGAGACCAGAGTTTCCTATGGGGCAGACACTGGGCGTGGCCTCTCGCCTATATACGTCAGACGATGACCTTTGAACTAGACATTGTCCTTATCGGTGGCTGGGGCTGTTCCTGTGACAACTCTGTGGGATTTTCACACTTCCAGACCAGAATGCATGGAATCTCTATGTCATTTCCTCTCCGTGAAAATATATTGGCTACCACTTGTGCTTCTGCTTGTTTGGCCATCTTTGAAAGGGCTTTTTGTGCGGTGTTTCACTTCCTAACGGTTTCCATCTGGATCACAGCTTTGATTGAAACTATGAGATAAACCATCATTATACATAGGAAAAACTAAGATTGTCCTTCTTGAGAATTTATATTTTCAAAAGGTCTATTAGAAACTTGTGGACTTTAGGGGTAGTAATTTTATAAATAAAAACTCTTTAGAACGTAGTTGATCCAGAGATTGTTTTGTAAGGAGATCATGTCTAATTGCCTTATTTGTAAGAGCATTTTTTTAGATGACGAGCCAACCAGAAAGTGTGTCCTTAGGCAACTTTGCACCTGTAGTATTTCCTATGGCTGTTCAAAGGCTTTTAGAAAATACGGGAAGTAAATCTGTAATGACACTAACATTTGTGTATAAAAATAATCATCCAGTCTGGTCCATTACATTTGGCAAAGTTCTATAGCACTTCACTCACTTCTGCTGAAGCACCTGCAATTTCCTCATCTTCTGTCAAAATGTGCAGGATGTTTGAAAAGAGGTGGTGCCTCCACCCTTCCTGCTGCTCGCCCCAGTTTAATACAACGTTTCAAGATGAAATCTCATTAGCAGACGCTATGCCCTGCATATCGTGGTCGTTTACATGCGCAGGAATGTTGGCCTACAGTGATTTAGCTTAGGCTTTAGTCATCTGATAAGATTTCAAAGCCAATGTTTATGAAGGAGCACGTTGTCCCAATGTTGACGTTTGGAGGAACTTCTGTAAAACCTCTTCTTCTGAAATTTGTGAAAACGTTAGTGTTTTCCCTAGCAAAATTAGTTATGCAAAGTCAGAGAGAGAAAGTGAGAGGGAGAGAGGAAGAGAAAGCAGAAGGAGAGAAAGAGAAAGTCTTGTGTGTGTGGGAGTGTGTGTGTGTGTTTGAGGAGAGAAGGACAGTAAGTCCATGTAATGTGGTCTGCAGAAACCATCATAAGAGCCAGCACACTGTTTTGATTAGCTGCTTCTACATTCTTACAAGCAGCAGAAAGTTCACAGTGTTTTGAATAAAACCAGTACCGAAGTTTTCCATCCGTGAGCCCTGCAATGTCTTTTGGCAACCAGACAGTGATGCCAGGCATTAGCCTCATACAGGCTTACCGGAATAATGAGTCAATCGCGAGTGTATGAAAGCGCATGCTATGTCACCAAGAAACATGCTTAACCACATAGTCTATTTCTAGCCCGATTTAACAGTTAGGGGTGATCTGTCTTTCTCATCTCAGAGATATCCACAACATTGGCGGACATAATTTGTTGCACCATTGCCCGGAAAGTCAAGACATGTTAGTCCAGGGATGTCCATTGCCAAAACCTCAGATAACAATTATTGAGTACAGTTGGATGTAAGTTGGCCATGCTATGTATGTGTGAAGAATTGCCCCAGGGAGATGTTGCAAAGAATGTTTCGAGTCTACCGTTGTACCACAAGTTGTTGGCCGAAGGTTAAATTTGTATCACTCATAGCCCAGCTACTGGTTACTACCCCAAACCCACAGCAACCTTAAAGCTGGCAAGGCTGAATATTGTCTCGGTTTAGTGGAGAAGACAAATGTTGAGGGTAAAAAAGAGAAAGGAATTCCTCTCAAAGTACACACCTAACTCTTGGCTGAACAATATGGTAGCTTTTAGCCTGATGTTGTGCACAACTCCTGGCCAGGAAAGCAAAAGTCTATGGAAATCATCCACCCAGAGGTAAAGTACGAAAATGATGGTGGCTTAGCCACAGCCAAAAGCTATCATTTGTTATGGCAATGCTTTTAATAACAATAACCTTGAATAAACTCAAGTTGGGTAGGTTTCTGAAAAATTTACTTGCATAACTTTTTTTTCTCCTCTAAGCTTTCATTCTCTTCAACCATCTTTGCTGCTAATCAAGAGGCTTTTATCCAAACACAATCACATCTGTTAATCATACCATTTATATACATGTGTATGAAGGATCAGTAGAAACTCACAAATAAATAGGTAGCCATAGAAGTTCTTCATTGCATTGCAAGATCATTGTTAAATTGCTTTGTTTATATAGTATTTAGAAATACATTTTTCACAGTGAGATATTTATGAACATTGGACATATTTGCTTTAAACTGTCAGATGTGGTACCTAGATTTTCATTTTATTTTTTGACTCCATAGTCAATGCCTTTGTTTTTTAACATTCACAGGACAAATACTAGTCTTGGTACTTTTCCCTTCAGACTATCTGTGGTTGAACCAACATGGAATCAAACCCCCCACAAATTCAGCATCACATGGGCAAACAATATTCCCTGAAACTGAATGGGTTTATTGTGTAGGCCTGTAGAGGTCTGTGTCATATGTCAGCTGTCAGTCATCCTGATGCTTTATTATCTCGAGTTTTCCAACCGCTGTCGTTCTTGGGGGGATGGATTGTTTATAAGTCCTACTATTTGGCCTCTGGTTGAAATACGTTCGCTTTTGTAGGTAATTAATCCTCAAAGCGTCCTTTATTTACAATAATTGATCGTTTTTGCTTTTAGCGAAACGCCACAAGCAGCTTTCGCCTCCAAAACAAACAGCACGTTTTGGTATAGCTGTTACCTATAATCTTGGGGTGAGGGGGAGGGGGGGGGGGGGCATTCCAACCGCTGTCGTTCTGGGGGGGCGCATTAAGAAATGTGAAGGGGGAGGACATAGTTTGAGTCACAGTAGACATCTGTTGTAGAATGGTCTACCACCTGCATTCGCATCCCATTTTCTTTCTTTCTTTCTTTCTTCTTTTTTTCTTTTTTTCTTTCTTTCTTTCTTTCTTTCTTTCTTTCTTTCTATTTTTAAAGTCAATGCTGCCTTTAGCTGACCACCCAGTTATAAGGGACACATTAGCATGACATTCAGGAATTGGGTTTCTTCTGAACTAAATGGTTCTAACTCGCCATAATATTTGCTGCTCAGCTGTTAACTCAAGTAAACTAAGCCTCAGATTTAAGGGTGCAAGGCAGGCTATGGGTGTTAAACAAATTATGTAATTGCTACATAGAGAATTAAAAAGTAATTGTTCCCCCCCAAAATTTAAATAAATAT
>JAVQJS010154911.1:0-10441 GCA_036024795.1 Galaxias rostratus
CTTTTCTGTGTGGAGTTTGCATGTTCTCCCCGTGTTAGCGTGTGTTTCCTCCGGGTACTCCTCCGGTTTCCTGTCACAGTCCAAAAACATGCAGGTTAATTGGTGACTCTCAATTGTCCCTAGGTGTGAATGTGTGTGAGTGTGAGTGGTTGTACGTCTCAGTGTCAGCCCTGCGATGGATTGGCGATCTGTCCAGGGTGTACCCCGCCAGTCGGCTGGGATAGGCTCCAGCCCCCCCGTGACCCTGCATAGGATAAGCGGTTCTGATAATGGATGGATGGATGGAAGGTTACATAAATGTTGGGTACAACACAATGTCTTCCTCTTAATAAGCCCCATTATCCCCCCTTAACCCCCTCTCAATACACCCACTTTTTCTGAGTCCTCCCAAATGTCCATCAAAAATCCTTGTCTACACATGTTCTGCAAGGCACCTTCAAACATACGCTTCAGATAAAACATAATGTCTCTGTATCAAATTGAGGTCTGATCCCCAACAGAGTCAGTGAGAAGCAGGGGAGACATAAAAGAGAAGATTCACGCAAGGAGAGTCGAGGTTAGTGTCAGGGTGCTGACCGTGTCCAGGTGAGTGCGCTGGTGCTTGGCACGGTCGCTGGAGTTGCTGAAAGCTTTCTGGCAGCCTGGGTGCTGGCACAGGTAGGGCTTCTCGCCTGTGTGGCTCCGCAGGTGAATCTTCAGGTTCTCCAGACGGGAGAACGCCTTGTTGCAGCCCTCAAACTGTAGGGGATGGGAATAGGGATCAATAGAGAGTGGAGCAGCAGAGGCAAAGAGATTAGGAGAGAGAAAAGTGGGAGAGAATAGAGGAGAGTGATGGAAAAGAGAGGGAGGCAGCGTAGATGGGATGGGGTGATAAAGGTGGTAGAATGACAGAGATAAAGATGAGGAAGGATGGGGAGAACAAAAGAAAGTGAGAAAAAGGATCTGTGAGTCCCAAGTACTAAGATGAGTTGTGGCTGTGAACTGTACTGCTTTAGTAAAGAAAGTAGAATGTCCATTCCCGAGATTCAAGCAGTTATACACTTTGCCTTCGTCCCTATACCATTCATGCAGGTGGTGACTTGCTTCTCCTCTACACTGCCTGCTCGCTAATGACAAAAAGGTTAGCACGAAAAATGAAAAAAAATATGGAATGAAGTAAAAACAAATTTGAATAACACTGTTTTATGGTACCAATGTGTAGATCCATGAGCCGTAAATCAGACAACTTGCAGATTCCCTCTCAACTGTCTTCTCCACCTACTTTTGAGATTGTCTAAATTGCAGAGGAAACAAGAGCGGCCTAATACAGACGCAAGTAATAAGGCGTAATGCATCCCTTATGAGATGAGTATTCAGTGCCTACATTAGACAGATAGGTGGAACGGACCCTAAACAAGACCTGTCTTATCGTGACCTCCTGGGCCCATTTGATCCTAAGCACTCAGCCGATGAGCACCACAGATTTGTTAACATATGTATTATTCACAAGGCTCCTCGCATGTCCACTCGTGTTCATTTGCACAAGCACGACGATTGGTTGACCATTTTCCATCCAGTTACGCTATACTGCACCTGCTACTATATATAGATCAATTAACTCTATGGGTAGCACCACTGTACATAACAAAAAATGCCCCCATGAGATTAACCTATATCTACCCAGTTAATCTTACTTAGATATACAGCAAGACTCACAGTTGAAATGCTAGGGTGACATCAGTGGCAGTCATGGCTGACTTGAACCCTGGCAATAACTTGTCGTCTCTTGTCAGCCATACTTGGTTGACAATGACTTACCTGTATTGCTCTAAAAGGGCCACAGTTTCCTGGGATTTCCACCAAAGCTAGGAATTAAGGATGGAGTGAGAATTTGTAGACGGCCAGTTAAAATGTTGGTAGGTGGATCAGAAAATGTAGTATGGGTGGGTAGAAGAATGCACTGTATTAGGGCTGAGGGTAGTGGTAAAGGGAGCGAACAATGAGATAGTGGGCAGTCAAGAGAGGAAAAGCCAGCTTGGTCGTTTCTCCAGCCTGGGCTGTCTGAAACCTAACATGGAGACCGCTGCCGTCCATTGTCCCCTGACCTTTAGTGAAGCCATGCTGATGAGAGGTCAGGTTTCGCCCAAGGAGAGTGACACCGCTCTTCTAATAGGCCTGCAGGCCCGTGGCAGCTCAATGCTGGTCAGGCCTCCTTCATTCACTCAGACACACAGCTCAGGACAGGCCCCCCTATTCATCACCGCTCCATTTAATACAGGAGAGCGAAACCTAAGCCTGTCATGGTAGAGCCTGCTCCCATGACTTCTCTGCAAGTGGATGGACAGGATGTGCATGTTTCTATGTGAATAAAAGAGAGAACACAATGTGTGTTTGTACATATATGAGTGTGGGTGTGAGAGCTTTAAACGGGCCTCTTCCAGTAACAGTTCATCCCTATAAGGTTTGAGGCCTTTGTATCATGGGGTTGTCAAAGATGAGTCTCACAAAACACAAATAACTGGTGCAAAGAGGTTTCTTAAATATTTTTCTTAAATGCTGTCGAAGAGGTACTACTATGTAACAATGAACACTGGACAACAAAAGGTTTTTAGTTTTAAATATTGAAATATAAAAACTGGGGCTGCTTTTCGATACGCTAAGAACATACTTGCGTTCTCGGAATAACGTTCTAGCTAAGCATCCTTGATGAGAACGGTCTTTCGGAGATTGCGATGCTAGATCAAGCTGTTATTGCACAATACATTGGCATCATGATCGTAACAGGATATACTTTTGTTTGATGGTGTTTATGTATTACATTTGCATTTTCGTTTAGGCTACAACTTTACATAATTATGGTAAGGACACTTCAAAACTCGTGTTTATCATTTTACACATGTGGTAGTGTCACGCCTCTTATACCAAATTAGAAAAGATATATATAGCTATATATCAATGTTCTAAGTTCGGAGCAGTAGACACAACAGCACTCAAAAAGTGACGTTGTTTTAGAAAAATAGAACAGTTGCCAGATATATTACAGTTTCTATAACACCATTTACAACATCGACATTTTTGGAAATTGTAAAATTCCCCAAAAATAAAATTTAGTTTTTGTCTCAGAAAATCTAAAACGAAATCAACTGTCTTTGTCTGTTTTGGCAAATCTACCAGGGTAGGAAAATAAAGTTAAAGGTAAAAAATAATCGTAGGTGTTCTTATCTCATTTTAAAAATGTGAACGAATCCGGAGTTATTCCAATGAAGTCCTTCAGGCACAGCTGGCCACATTGCATAGAATCGTTCTCGCTGAAGAATGTCGCGCTCACTAGGATAGGCTCGTCACTAATATTAGCTTGATTTAGAACCAACTAATCCAACATACAAAAAAAAACTGCACGTACATCAATCATTTCTACTTCTTATATATATTTTTTATTTGTGTATATAAATCATTATTATTCAATTTTTTAAATTATTATTAATATGCGATCTTAACATTTAACACTGTTAAATTATAACATATTCCACGTGTAGTAGCTTGCACGTTGACAGCATATGAGCTCTCTCAGTCAGTAAATTTACCGGAATTCTTCGCAAGAAGAACACGGTAGAACAATAGAAACCAGGCTCTCATAATATAAAACTGAATTAACTTATAAAATGCTGTCTTGTGATTAACAAACTATTTTGGCAATTGTTATTTATAGAGTTTCTTTCTTTCGTTGTCTTTTATTCACGTTCACATATGGAAAGATATTTTTCAACTGGCTTTTTCGCCCACGGATGGCATCATGTAGTTTGGCACTCAGTTAACTCTTTAGTGACAGCAGATCCTATATGGGTTAATGTAGGGATGAGTTGCCTTAAACATCTTTGTTTAAGATTGTTTTGAATGGCCTTTCAAACGTCTCGAGCTCGCTGCGGGCAAGGTTTTAGCGCCCTTGCAGTCCTTGCAATGACTTTTGATACATCAGATATGCAGTTGTTAGCGAGGAGGCAACCGATGCTTCGTTGATAAAATGGGTGCATCAAAAAATCATACGGGCATTTTAAGATTTCTTTGTTGGGTTGTTTCAATTAGAACCGTTCTTAGATCATTATTTCCACCTTGGTGCTTTTGCTTTTTTGGATGTTTATAAATCCACGTTCTAGTCCGTTCTCGTGGACCCGTTTGAAGCAAAAAAAAAAAAACAGGCAAAACAAATAAACTACCCAGCCACAGAGCAGGTAACCGACCATAATGGGAATACACCCATGCAGAGTTGCATGTTGTAAAAGCACTGACTGAACATCTTTAGCTAGGTTTTGGACCTTTTCTATACTGAAGTTATACAATAATTATCCTGTTTCTATTGGGAGATATCCAGGAATAAAGTACAGTAAAGAAACTATATTTTAAACCCCAAAACTAAACAATCGCTGGCCAAAGGTTTGCTAGCATATATATATTTTTAAAGGAAAACATAGCTAGGTAACAGAGTACCAATGTCAGATGATCCATTCAGCTCTGTCTCAGCAGAGTCCAGAGATAGGTGCATCTGTTGACTGGCCCACCCGTTTGCTAGAACACACACACTCATACACATGGTAGAGAAATGTGCCGGCTCAGGACCCCAACCAAGGGCTTGAAAAACATCTAAAAGTGTCAGAGCACACAATGTACAGTTCAAACTTATTATTTTTGAGGCAAGCCAATCAAATGTATCGGTCGGAGAGGGAGAGAGAGAGAGAGAGAAAGAGAGAGAGAGAGAGAGAGAGAGAGAGAGAGAGAGAGAGAGAGAGAGAGAGAGAAAGGGAGGAGGGAGAGAGTTTAATAAAATTCCAACATAGGAAACATCCATACTCGCATGGCGGTCTTAACGGACAGAAACCATAAGGCTGACTTCTGAAATACAAACGGACCCCTTTTCAGTCTTGAAAAACAAATAGGACCATTGTTGACGTGCCACATTGTGTATTTATCTTTAAAGGAAATAATCTCTCTTCATTGCTTTCATTGCCGCAATATCAGTTGAGGCAAAATGATGGTTTGGGGTCGATGGAGAGAAGCAAGCAAATTGTGTTCACCAAGTTATATGCTGCATTTCAATTGCCGTTCATCATGCTCTCGTTGACTTCCCCTCGACACTTGCCTTCGGGAATCCCCGCCGCCATCTCAAGTGTCGTTTCATTAGTATTAAAATCTGAAGTGAACTTGTTGAGGGCTGAGGGAGTTTGTGAATAACAATGGTCACTCCGCATGTGTATTTAACCCACAATGCATTGTTGATGTGTATTTGGTGCAAAATACTACATCAATTGTTAGGTGGCAGTAATGCACTTAAAACTACAGGTACTCACCATCAAAGAAGCATATTAATAAATGGAGAAAGGTATCACAAGCCTGGCAATGGAAGTTAGGATAATCATGACATATTTCGCAAAGAGAAAAAAACTATTATTTTCAATTGATAAGAAACTGACAGCTGATTTAACAAGCATGATTTAAACGAGTATGCAGGTACTTCCGATGATTTGTAAAAGGCACTATAGCGCCAAGCCTACAACTAGCAGTTGATCAAAGTTTGCCCTTAAGGTGCACAAGGGCAGGGTTGTTCCATTTCAATCCCACTTTTTTTGTTCTCCGAGTGGCCTTGGCGCAATGTATGCTATTAAGTTATACTAACGGCTGAGGGGAAGTGAATGAGGGGAAGTGGAACAACAATGGATACACAGCTTTTAAATAAAGGTGATAAATACTGCAATAATGCACTCAAAAACGTTAAGTAAGAAACCAGTAATAGCATTGGGAAATTGGTTGATGAGTGCTGTTCAGGAGCAATTCTACATTCAATCTATTTACATTTATGGTCACATTAACAGTTGCAATACTTTCAGGGTAGCATGTAAACTCTTGGTTCATTACTTTGTATAGTAAATTTTATATTTTCAATTTGTTTAAGTCCTCTAAAGTAATACAGTTAAAAGATAAAAACAACTAATCAAATGATACGTTTTATATACGTTTTATATACGTTTTAATGATCTACAAGAACAATGTAGACTTGTCTTGCTAATTGCTTTATAAATATGTGGCTCCCTCGCTGAAGGCTGTTGAACGGAGCCATATCCACACAACCAGAACGCTGCCGCCCAGACCGCCACACTTGTGCAGGAGCGTAAGGATTAGTTAAACACTGGCTTTGTCATTGGAAGTCTGACCGAAGTGATCCTCAGAGGGGTCGACAGACCATCACAACAGGCAGATTATAGGCCTGGGATGCTGGGCTGTGGGGTTGGTGGTGGTGCGGCCCCGTCTGAGGCCTTCATGGGAAATGACTCCTGACGAGCAGGGAGAGAGCCAAGTGGGATCTAAAAGGCAGCCAGTGTAGCAGTGGGCTCTCCTGCTCATTAGCAGCCAGTGGAACCAGGATCAAGGGGGGATCCGCCACAAACCGCCTGTTATGCAATGGGGGGAGGGGGTCTACTGACACAGATGTGATGGAAGAATGTTTATGGACTGGTAGAAAGGTGGAGAGTAGGATGACGAGGGGTGTGTGTGTGCATGTGTGTGTGTGTTTGTGTGTTTTTTTTTGGGGGGGGGGGGGAAACGCTCATAGTGAGAAAGGGCATTTGGGCTGTATAACAAGCTTTACTTCTTCGGATTTGAACATTAGCTCACACCGCTAACATCGCTAGTGCTATGGGGTCTTTCCCAGTTATAACCAATTCCAATTCATCTGACCCTTTGTGACTCCCAAACCACACAACACTCACTGTAATGTTTCAAGTTGGACGGCAGGCCTCTAACTAATGAAGGGAGGAATGGGATTAGAAAGGTTGGCTGCTAACGGCCATGAAATCCACTATTACTCATGTTTAGAGGGCCCCCTGTAAAAGCCCAAATACGCTGGCCTTAACAAGGCCCACCCGTTTTACACTTTGATTGGTTTTAGCTAATGCATCCCAGCTCCTTAATTGCCCAGGCCGGCGAGCGAGGTGATTTTTTTTTCTTGAGGGAATTGAGTTCGCTAGGAAATTAATTCTTAAAAAAGGGTAAATGTTGAGTATCTATCCTATGAAAAATGAATTGATGGATCGTTGGATATATCACAAGGTGCCTGCTTGTGCTGTAACCGACAGGGGAAACCACCAACACTTGAGGATCTGTTTTGGTGGGGAAAATGAGGAGCAGAGTGCTGGGGCTGTGGCTCAGAGCAACATGTGCATTCAATCTGCCTGCTTCCAAATGCCCTGTGGCAACCACAGCAAAGAGCAGAGAAACGTAAATGGGTGAAATTATATCCATATGATTCAACGAGACAGCTAAGGAGAGGCAGGCTTCTCATGTGCTTCGTCAGGGTACAAAATGAAACACAGCCTCGCTAAAACATTTCACATTACATAGTTAACACATATCATTTCCCCAGCCATAGCAGAACCCTTTTTAGCAGCCAGCCTCATCTGTTGCAAATAGCAGCCCTAATTTGAATCAAAGATAGCGCCATTTAATTCCATTTATCTGGCCAGGATAGAGATAAATTCACACACTCACTTTGTTATGCCTTCATGCATCTTTCCCCACTCCGCTAAACCTCACCCCAAATTTTGCGGCTAGATTAATGAATGGTGTGATATGTAAGTGTACTCAGTGAAATGACTCAAAGAGCCGGGACTGTGGTCCAGATGGGATGGGGTAAATGAACCCACCATTATTTTAATAAATTGGTAAGAGGAAGTAGTCATGTAAATTACTAAATACATTGTCCCAAACAGGCATTCTGAACAGTGTTTTTCAAGATGGGGGCACAGATGATAACGTATGTAGATGGTCCAGCAGGAAGTATTCCTATGATGACTAAATGAGCTCTGCTTGCATAATGACCAGCCACCTGGTTTGTGCCTCCAATGGTCCTGCTTGATGGAGATTGAGGAGGAAGTGAAATGATGGATCTGCACTGCGGGTTTGCTACAGAGCATGCGGGGCCTGGCATTGTGTGAGCCTGGCTCCACACAGAGAGGAGGCCAGTCTTCATGGAAGCAATTAACCCGCTGTTTCAGGGGCTGGCGTTCGAATGAATCGCAGCTCTACTGCCCTGGATCCCATTAGGGGGATGAGATGGGATTTCCTTTTGGACGGGGCAACGCTGGGTTTATAGGTTCACCAGGTGGAACAAAAGAGGAAAACAAGGTCACCCTGGCAAAGCCTTTATCGAAGACAAGAGACGGAATGAAAAGAAACAACGCAGTTTTTTCTATACGCTACACGCTGTACAGTTGAGGAGTTGAACAAGAGCCTAACCAAAGGGCCATGTTTCTGATACTGGATTGTACCACTGCACAGTTCCCTTGAAACACATTCAACCGCTAAAAGTTTCAGCCAAGTGACCTTCTGCGTCCCTTTCATGATTTTCCAATGAGATTAGACAGTGTTTTGACATGCGCAGGCACCATTACTCCTACAGTGGTAAGAATATTTGGCCTTCATTTGCGTTCTTTATCTGAAATTGTGCAAAACCTCTAAATATAAAACATTTGCTGCACTGCTGCACACTCCTGCCTATCATTTGGTCATGGTGATTGTGCATGATAGCTAGCTTACCCTAACTAATTTGATGAGCTAATTAGAGTGCACAACACCATGTGCTATGTTTATAAGTATACCATCAACGCATACATGATTCATGTGTAGGTGTAACGAGAATCCACTGGCTCAAAAGGCAGAGCGAGGCACCGAGTGATCCAAACTTTGAGCCTGGCACTGATGATCCTCGCTGAATTGCAACATCCTTTATGGCGTGGGTATCTAGTCGGCAGCCTCTGACATGTCCGGTTCAATCTGTCCTGCACCTCTCACTCACACCTGACTCCATTCAGCTCACCACTCTTTCTCCCACCATCTCTTTTTCTCTCACCCTCTTGCTTTCAAACTTGTCTGACAAAAGCTCCTCTTCCTCCGGACCAACAATAGGAGCCGTTGTTGTGCACCAGTCAATAGAGTCCAGTGGATATCAGTGGCAGTTTTTTGTGATAGATAGCACACTATGAGCAGTCAGGACACACAATGCCAACATGTTTTATTTATCGATTGATCAGCTAATTGCTGTATTATCTGGAGATAATCTATACTTCTTGGGATTGGGAGGAAGTAGGTGCTCTCCTATACCTCTGCTCTCTCATTCTTTTAACGTATTTTTCCATCCACTAATAATAATAATAAATAATAATAATACATTATATTGTAAAGCGCAAAACACTTAAAGACGCTGTACAAGGTTTAGGTAATATAGCAAGCAAGTCGCCTGTCCATCGCAGGGCTAACACATAGGGACATACAATAACTCACACATTCACACCTACGGACAATTTAGACTCACCAATCAACCTGCATGATTTTGGACAGTGGGAGGAAACCGGAGTACCCGGAGGAAACCCATGCTAACACGTGGAGAACATTTAAACTCCACACAGAAAGGCCCCTGGGTCAGGAGGGGATCAAATCCAGTACCTTCTTACTGCGAGTCAGCAGTGCTATCCACTGAGCCACCGTGCTGCCCAAGCAAACAAAAATCAAACATTACAAGCAGTTCTGAAAAGGTGAGTTTTGAGCAGGTTTTTGAAGGTGAGGAGGTCATTAGTTGTATTGGACTGTCTCATCTATCCAGCACCATTATCATTGATTATCTTGACGCCGTCTCACAACCCCACTAACCTTGTCAATTACTACAACAACACACTCTCCTCCTGCCTAGATGAACTAGCTCCAACTAAATCCAAAACCGTCTCCTTCACTCACACAGCACCCTGGTACACCCCTGAAATCCATAAATTGAAATCCCGTAAACGCCAGCTCGGGAGAATACACAAAAAAACTGGTGTAACTGTCCATCTCCAAACCTACACAGGCTACCTCCAACAATATAAAGATGCACTCAATGCAGCAAGGTCGAACTTCTACTCCAACCTCACACACTCTGGCTCCAACAACCCCAAAGCACTGTTTTCCACTATCAAAAAACTCCTCAAGCCCACCGACAATACCACTTCATCTTTTACCGTCAACAAATGCAATACCTTCCTGTCTTTCTTCCAATCCAAAATTGACACCATCAACAGTTCTCTCTCTCCCTTCCAAGCCAAAACCGCCCCCCCACCTGATTCTCCTCCCACCAGCTCCACACAGCAACGCTCCCATTTCTCCCCCATTTCTTCAGCGGATCTTTCCAAACTCCTGTTCGACATCAAAACCCCCACTTGCTCCCTGGACCCCATTCCCTCTGCACTTGTCAAAGGCTGCCTCCCAGTCCTCTCTCCCCTCATCACTACCACCATCAACTCCTCCCTTACCTCAGGTTCTGTTCCACAGTCTCTCACGCTGGCCGCGATCACTCCCATTCTCAAAAAACCTGGTCTCGACCCAGACACACTTTCTAACTTCCGGCCCATCTCCAACCTACCTTTTCTGTCCAAAATCCTTGAAC
>JAVQJS010154916.1:0-27263 GCA_036024795.1 Galaxias rostratus
CACACACACACACACACACACACACACACACACACACACACACACACACACACACACACACACACACACACACACACACACACACACACACACACACACACACACACACACATCAGTAACAGCAAATGAGTATGCAACAACCCGGACAACTTGCCACGAGAAGCCCCCTGGTACCTGTGTGTTCCCGGTGGGCGGTGGCGGTCCCAGGATCTCCCTCCAGGACTGGGTGAGCTCCGTGTCCTGGGAATCCACCTGGCTGGCCTCGCCCTGAGATGTCCGCTTACGCTTGGTGCTGATCAATATGGCAGGCTGGAGGGGCCTGTCTGGCACCCCAAAGTCCTCAATGTCTGCTGCTTGACCTGCCTCCAGAGACTTGTGAGCCACCTGAAAGACAAACAGCACTGAACTAAAGAGGAGAGCCTGGGGTGAAGGGGACTCGGGGAGTAATACTGTATTTTCAGAACTTCACCTGTCTTTTGCCCTCACTGGTGAAGAGCTCACTGATCTTCTTCTGCTTGAAGATGTCATTCTTTTCCAGCAGTTTTTTGTGCAGCCAGTCTGGGTGCCTCACTCTTGGTACCGGGTTTTTCACCTGAGGATAAACAAAGAGACATGCATTTCATCAAAACAACACATTACATTTTTTATGGTGTCATTTACCATTGCCCCGCTTAATCAATAAATCATAGTTCATGAACTCAGCAAAGGCTCAGACAGGGGCTTGGCGTTTGGTCATCGGCTAGAAACGCCAGCTGAACGTCAGCGTGGTGATGACGTTATTGATTACCTGTTGCAAGGCGGCTGGAATAGTGATAATCTTTTGAACGGAGCTGCCCAACCGCTCGATGTAATAGCTCCAGTCCAGGATCTGAAAGAATATGACCACAACGTGAACAAACATTGTACAATCATAAGACGTAATGAGAATGATAAACCATGGCCTGTCCCTAATACAGGCCTCAAACGTGAAAAAGGAAGGGTATGTCCCAGGAGTGTTTTAATATCGCTATATTGTTTTCATGTCTTTTTTATTGTTGCACCGTTACATTGCCAGTCTTACAGATCGAATGTCCAGGTCATGGAGACTGGGCATCTTCAGCCACTTCCGCAGGAAATGCTTCTTTACACTTGGCTCAGCCTGGAAGATAGCCAGAGGGATTGCCCTGCCCAGAACAAACACAACATCATAAGGAAAACATAAAAAAAAAAACTGAAAGGAAAGGCCAACTAAAACCCGAACGCTTGACAAAAACGTCTCCACCTCTCGGTGACGGGAGAGCCCTCCGGCTTGCGGGAGATGACGTAGCGACAGCTCAGCCCGGCGTCCTTCACCATCTGGTCGCCCAGAAACTCGGCCAGCCTCTTGGCTGTGCTGATGGAAGTGGACTTCTGGGCGCCGTAGTCCTCCAGCTTCCTGGACATGTTGCGGTTCTCGGAGATCAGCTCGAACAGCTCCGCGTCTGGCATGTTAGCAGCCTGGACGTACACAAAGGAGAAGGCGCTTAGAACATTCAAATGACCAGAACATGTGCGATTGTCTAGTAGACACTAGTAGACAGACTACTAAAAAACAAAAATGCATTGATGAGATGAACTATTTGTGATAACAATATTAGTCGTACAAATACAAAATTATCACTAAAGTTAGATCAATTGGTACCTTGCTGTACAGTACATCTAGCCAGTAGTCTGCCACCTTGGCCACAGAGTCATAGACTTCCTCCAGAGACGTGCCTTTGAGGAAGGCCTCAAACACAGAGGACTGGAATATCTTGATGAGCTGCAGCTCCCCTCTTCTCTTCACCTCAAAGCCCTTCAGCTCAGCCAGGGAACCGTCCTCGTTGAACACGGCATACCTGTGCACAGGGGAGCACGGAGCACCACGTCAAGAAAGAAACATCTGGAAAAATCTGGGTTTAGCATAGACTATAGGAAAAATGTTCACAAACAACAGTGTTTTTAAAGCTAGTTTGAAAAGGCCACTTGGCCAGCAAAGGAGAGAGGGTTGGTTATGTATATTTCAGTTGTCTCCCCTATCTCACACGGCTTATAAATATGCATCATAGCGTACTTTAAAAACCATAAACTATTTGTGTCTTCCTACCTTTTCTTTATTTTTTTCCCTTCCTCCTTGGAGGCAGGCAGGATCATGGCCAGGTATGGGCCGTCCACCTCAAAGAAGATGCTGTTCTCCGATCGTGTCTCGTAGGTCAGGGAGGCAGGGTCCACCAGCTCCTGGTACTGGTCGTTGGTAAAGCCCTCCTTCACCAGGATGTTGAGCATGGCTCCCGGGTACGAGATGGTCACCTTGGGCTTCTTCTCGTTGCTGGTCTTCACCACAAAGTTCTCCGGAAAGGTGTTGGGTAGGACGCACCAGATACCGTCAGTGTCCAACTCCAGGGGCCTCCTAAACCATGGCCAGAGAGAGTAGCGGTCTCGATCAGTACTTGAAATAGTGCTAATCTGTTTATAACATTAGATGTGTAAGACGTAATATTTGTGTAATATTTGATTAAGATGACGCATATTAGAAGCCAATACTGGACCAAGATAATAGTTTAAACAAAATAGTCAAAGGCATTCTTCGATTGCGTGCAAGAACTGACTTTTGATTTACCCTATTTGTTCAATAAGCTCTCTGGCCTGGGTGATGATGTTAGCTCCAGTGAAACACACGATCCCAGCCATCTCCATGGAGTACCAGCGCGCCCTAGTGGAGGAAGACAACAACCGCAACAATAAACACAGAACGCCTTCCTTTCTCTACAGCGAAGACCTTGGCTGCTTCGGATGTATCCTCCTGCGTCAGCACATACCCTTTCCTCATGACGTAGCCATAGAAAGAGTTGAGGATACACTTGTGGGCCAGCTGGAGAGAATCGTAGAGGATCTCCATGTTCTTACAGCGCTTCGTCTCCGCGGCGTCGCCACTCTCCTGCGCCGAGGACAATTTTTTCTTCCACACCTGATCGTGCACAGGGGATCGGAGGACAACGAGTCAGGGACGCGACCGCGAAAGAACACTTTGCTGTTTTGTGAAGGGACGCTCGCGTGGGTTTGACCAATGCGAGGCGAGTGCGATACCTTATGGAGCCCTTTAAACTCATAGCGTCGGTCTCTGAAAGCTCGCACAGTGTCCACGTAGAAGGAGTTCTCCCTCTGGCAGATAGTGGTGACCCTCTCCTCCAGCCGGGTGTGACGCACCTTCTTATAAGCCCTCCTACAGTAGTCTAGAATGACAGGGATTACGTCCGTCATAAATATCACATCAATACAAATATGCATCCACGACTGGATTCTGCAAAGCTCGCACCAGTGCTGCTTAAGATCAGAGGCTAAAAAAAGGATTGATTGGTCTTGCAGCAGTCTTTCTGAAGGAAACAGAATGGATTAGGAGGTCACCTCCAAGGCGTTTCTTCTCGTGGCGAGCCTGGTCCTCTCGGTTAAGCTCGTGGAAGGCCCGGGGCCTGCCATTAGGGAAGAAGGGGGGGAACTTCTCAGACTCCAGCTGCTGCTGGATACGATGGAACTCGCTGCGGTTAGCCGGCACTGCACATGAAAAGGGACAGGCACTTAGAAACATAGTATCAAACTACTGTTACAGTAGATCTCTTGGGATAACAAAACAAGATCCATGCAATTCATTATAGACAATTAAATGACTGAAAAATACTTTCCTTGCTTGATTAATTTACGCAAAAAGCTACATTTTGCTAAAAGAAAACAAGGATGTAACTTACTGATCTCCCCTCTCCACTGCCAAGACATCCTCCTCTGACAGTTGGCCCCCGGCTTGTTGAAATCACAGGCCGCACAAGTGGCCTCGTCCACCATGGCTGAGGGCTGCGGAGGGCGAGAGGGCAAACAAAGACAGTTTGTCTCTGAGCGGGTCGACGATGGCCGAGGAAACCAGGGCAATGTATCTTTACCTGCAGGCGGTTGGTGAGGATGATATTAGGGTACATGGCCCCGACATCCAGATGGTAAATGAGGGGACACTCTATCCTGTTTGGAACCTCCTTGAGGGAGATCAGCTTCTTTTTGATATCGTCGCACACCTGCGGGTACGACACGTGGGGATTCATCAATAAAACCTCAAAAAAAAATCTTTTTTTTTTTATAAATAGTGGTGAACACGTTGATTATGACGCAGTTACAGATCGCGGTAGAAATGTACATAAGCATATCCACATCATTTCCGAACGGCACACGTTCCCTTTGACTGACCTCGTTGAAGTTGGTAACCTGATCCAGAGGAACGGCCTCCTCCTCCTCGATAGCATGGCGCATCGTTCTCTCAACCCTCTGCAGCAGGAAGTCAAAGGCTGCTGGGTTCTGTCAACAGACCAGAAGTTAAGAAAGCAAAAATGTAACTCTGAACACCACACTGACCACGCCCTTTAATATAAGGTATACGTGGCACGGACTGTACCATTTTGAAGCGGCAGGGTATGTCACTACGGAACACCCCCGACTCCAGCGCTTCCACGTGCCCCCCGACGTAGGTCTCAGAGTCCATGACATGGCCGTCGTCCGTCATCTTGTTGAAGACCTGCTCTTGCTTGTTGGGGAAAACGATGTTGGCATGGAAGGCTTGCACCATGAGCAGCGCCTCACACAGTGTGCCAGAGCCCTTACGTAGAACCTGAAAGAGGACGTCAAACAAAGAGTAGTTGGTAAAACCAGGTAGTGGGTGAAACCATTGAGAAGGTCTTGTTGTTTAGAAAGCTGTGCATGTGACGAAAGCGTCCGCTGAATGAAAGAAATGTAAAATTATGAATGGGATTCATTAAACAGACCTCATCAGGTTCCATGGGAATGATGGTGCAGAGAGCAAAGATGAAGGGGTGGACATATTTCATGTACAGATAATATGTGGCCACAGCATCGGACACAGAGTAAGTGGCAAGAGTCTGGGAAAAAAAACACACCAGTCAGAAAACAACCAATAATCAATATTGTTTGATCTTATTTCTGTACTGCGTTTGATGAGGCCTAAACGACTCCCAGAGTTTTTTGTACCTGTGGCTCCTCTGTGGCCATGCGGCACATCTCCTCTGGGTCCAGTTCTACAGGGTCATAACTTAGCTTGGCCTTTGCTGCTGCCTTCAGGTTATGGCTGCCCACAGGCAGGTAGCTGTCTCTCTTCACCCACCTAGCAATTGAAGGATACACATGTATTGGGAGGTGTTTGCTTGAGTATGTATGCAGTGACGTTAATTGGTCTATATGCAAACTATTCACAAACCTGAGACAGTCCATGTGAATGGCCTGGCTGCTCTTGTATTCTCCCTGGCTGTCTTTCTGGAAGCCAATCTCTCTGTACATATCCAGTTCATAGTGGGCAGCCCTGGTCTCTATAAAAGGCCTACAGAAGACAACGTGAGGGTCAGAAAGCAGTCAGAGGATAAAGTGCTTTTGATGTCCTAACACCCAATCAGAGGTCTGAACGGAGCAAATGACTTGACTGACACACCAATCGAAGAAGTCTCCATTGTAGGTAACAAAGATGGATGGCTTGGTTTCCTGGACATGTTCAAACCATCGCCGTAGGAGGCCTGCCTACACCCAAGGAGAGAGGAAGTTACTATGCATGGTTTCTTTGCAATGCCATTCTCACTTACATTGTCCTTTTTAGAATAACTCCACTTACCTCATCAGGCTCATTGAACACGGTGAACGAGCCCTCGTACTCCGGTTTGGGAGTGAACTCAAAATCCTCAATGTCCTCAGAGATAATCTCCCTGTTGTTGATCAAGAAGCCCTTCAAAGAGAAGTACAAAACAAACATATAGTTTATGGCATTTCCCCAAAAACAAGAGTAGAGTTTGTCACAGGGATATTAGAACATTTAGCAAAGGCAAACATACCTCCCCATCAATCATGTACGAGATCATCATAATTTGATCCGTCTCTGCGTCAGGGAATTTCAAAGGAAGTTTGGTTGTCTCTATGTCAAAAGCCAGAACGACAGGGTCCTACAATCCGAAACAAAAGAACAATTCAGACCCAAGCCCAATAACTGGACCTCTTAGGTCATGCTATAAATAATCCTAACTAGTATTACGTCTCACACAAAAAACATAAACGATGGACCAGGCTGGACAAGTAATTGCAAGTAATCATTCAATGCCCCATGGTTCTAATGGAGAACATAGATCATGTAGTCGTACCGGTCGTTCGACAAGGTCATCCCTCCGTACGATCTCAGGCGGGTAAGCACTGCCTCTGTATCTCACATTATACCAGTGGGCCTGGGAAGCACACAATCATTCTGGAATTTAATCTTCATGTAATGATTTCCCCGACCAAGAAGACATATGGTGTACAGTGAAATAAACTTACAACATGAATCTTTAGGTCAATGGACAGGCGCATGTGGTAAGGCACATCATACTCTCTCATATCCACAATGTTGTCCAACTGGTCGGAGATTTTCTTAGACATCCCATCCTCATCAACCGATGTTAAAGTTTCCCCTGATAACGCACTACGAAGTTGAAAAACAACAGTGAATATGTTTTATTAATAAAATATTACATAATCATCGATTTATGAAACACATCATGACCATATGAAACCATACTTTGATAACATAGAAGTGTAGATGTCATTTGATTGCTCCCTCTCTCGATTCTTGCGTACAGCTGGGAAGATCTCCCGTTTGACCTTTGTCAGCTCGTCCACCGTGTTGAATGAAAGCTTGATGTAGTTCCTCTTCAAGCCAACCAAGTGGTTAGGCTGCAAATACAAAAGAATGTATCACTGATTTGTATAGATGCGCTTACTTAATACATACACACACATAATACCACACTGATTATATCAATACATATTGAACAGAGGGCATTTGGCAGATTAATTCCATTTGTTGAGAGTATGTATCTCTCACCAGGTCAAGATCTTCTTTCAGAACCATCTCCAGCTTTGTTACCTTCCCCTGGAACTTCTTGGATATGAAAGACATGACCTCTCTCTCGCAGTTCTGAAGGAAACAGCCGGAAGGTTAATCAGGTGACTCGAGAAAGGAAACCTAAAATTTTAGACTAAGAAAATTCCACTTACCTTTTTGGTTGCTACATAAAAATATGGCTTGAATGGGAGAGCCACCTACAGTGAAATAGGACAAAATAAGTTGAAAAACATTTGATGACTTGAAAGCACGTAACTGAGCTACCAAGTGATCACGTACACAAAATTAATAACATATGGTAAAGATAATAGTTTTTTGCCGTTCTTGTTTTTGTGAATGATGATACTCCACACTTGGTAATTATGAAGTTACACATGCCAGAACTGACACCAGTGCTTTACAAAGGATTCAGTGATCCTCACCTTGAACCTGCTGCCATCCTCTTGAATAAAGTAATAGTCCACCGCGCTAATAAGTCTTTTGTCATCATCCAGTATTTCTGTCTGAAAGAACGACAGGTAGGGAAATCCAAGTCACATGTTACTTTCACCTACATCTCTACAGACCAAATAGGCTTGCTATTGTTTACCGGTGAAAACGACAGACCAGCAGCTCTGCATGGTACTTACAGGGTGCATGTTGATCAGCCAGCCAGTCTTTTCCCCCGGCTCCTTCATCCGTTCAAAGCCGAAGCGCATGTCCATCTCATCTGTGAACTGGCAGTTCTCCAGCCGCTTGAAGGCTGACGAAGCAGACGCCTCATCTCTGAAAAACACATTTTGAAAACGTCACAGAGAACGGTTAAGGATAGTAGTACAGACCATCGATGTATGCAAAAGAGTTTTGCAGTAGTGTTACATACTGCAATTATGTTAACGTTGCAACACATTTAATAACCTTGTTGATTGTTACAGACACAGATTTAACAAGGCCCTAACATCTTGTCAGATCAAGTTGTTAGCCATTACAGTTAGTATCAAGCAAGCCTAACCCCATCCTTGTCTATCATACTAATGGAGCAAAGTCCATTAATCCCCATGTTCTTCACTTGGTTCAAACAGCAATTGGTTCAATATGGAACTGTCAAAAATGACCTTTCCATCTCCCTTATATTCAAGAAACTGTCAATTGTGAACTTCAACCCTGTTCTTTCTCCATCTGTCAATCTTATGTGTCCCGGAAAACAATCAACGCAAAGATTACAATGATTCACACAGGCATTGGCTAGGCTTTACCCTATCTTAGTTTCACACAATGGCAGCCCCCTCATGTTATCTGTAGTTGATTTGTAAATTAAAACTGATATTAAACTATGGTATGATTACCTACTGGCCTATAATATTGATTACAAATAATTTGTACTAAATACATAAGATACTTGCTAACAAAGATGAAAGTTAAGTTGAACTTACTGCTGATTATCCGGATCACCACTCCCATGTCCACGTTCTGATTTGTACCTTCCACTGTTTTGTAGAACCATCTTAAATCGTAGGTATGCTGGTAGTTATTGCCAGCGTATATATAACCCTTCGTTTTAAATGTGTTATTGCAGCACTGTTGTAAGCCACGATAACATTTAGACCGCTTGACAGCTTCTTGAGTGTTAAATGTGCTCGTACTTGTTTTTCCTATTTTGGCGCGTTCCTGCAGTTGCCGCGAGAACCAGACAGGATGTTGTTTACTATTAACTCCGCCTCTATGACTGTGTTGCTGTCGGTCGGAGCGTCTCCACTCCCTCCCCCTCCACACATGTTTACAACTGTCCCTGGTACCACGGAAGGATGTTAGTATTTCTCTTTTTTATTCTATACATTCCGTTATAGCAACATCTTATTATTTTACTCAAGGACGGATGTTGGGTCTATCACGTTAGTGTACAGGCTTAGTTAGTGGTTTATTTTCATTCTTTTATTTGCAGCTTATTTAAAATTCCAGGTATTGAGTTGTGTGAGTGACAGTGTAGTGGAATTCTGAACTAAGTAACATGTTGCTAACATGGTTTGGAAACAAGTTCGGAAGTTAGTCGAATTGTTTAAAAAATAACGTGTTTGTTATATTAAGTAAATTATCTTTGCCAGCTATTATATGACGATATTACAAGTACGAACTTCATCAATAGCTATGGCAACCGACGTCGACTTAGCAGCGATTTGGTTAATGTTGTTAGCTATCCAGTCTGTGTCAACATCAGAGTCACTGTTGATAGTAAGCTTTGATGCGTTATGTGCAAATCTGGACAAATGAGCAGATCTGATAATAATTTCCCTGCCTTTTTGAGTTTTGCTGTTTGTAGACCAGCTCTTGCCGATATAATGGAGGTGCATATGTCTTTTACTTCTGTTCTGTATTACCTAAATACTCCCTAAAAAACACTTCATTTTTTTATTGTAAAACCTTTAATATAATACCCAACTAACCAGTGTTGTTCAACAGTTCACTTGACCATTTCCTAAAATTACTGATTTGACGTAGTGCCACCGTTTGTTTGTAGTCCAGCAGCTCTAAAATTTAATTTAGGCGTTTTTTCCTCTTTTAGCTTTTTTTCTTCTTCAAGAACCAACTTTCTTGACCTTACTGCCTGAAAGTCAAATGGCCCTAGTGGACAAATCCTCTCTGTTGGAAATTCTCTTTATGGGTAGCTAAGCTATTTTAGCTGTAGTCTCTAGTTCAAGTTTTATTCCCCTTGTGTTTTGTTCAAATTGTATATACCTTTCCTTTGATGCTCCAAACTGTTGCTTTGTGTCGGTTGCCTCCCCCTCCCCCACATGTCATTCCCCTGTGCTGACCTTTCCCCTATATGACTCGGAGACAGTAATGCTCCCGAAGAATGCTTTTCTCTCTATTGACCGCTGCCGGAAGCATTTTGTTTACCGGTCAGTTGATGGGGTGTAGCTTGACCTATATTTGGTGGAACTATTGCATTGCACTTTGAAGTCTGACATCTGAAAAATGTCTTACAATTTTTAGTGTGTTGTGCTTACTTCTGTTTGTGCCTGATACTGTGTAGTTTACGCTCCGTTCGTACCTGCAATGCAAAGAGTAAGATCAAATTACCCTACATTCTCTGCCCTGCCATTTGCATGGCCTGTACAGTGAAAACTTTGTTTGGACGGTTCCACTATAGAATAAAAGCGTGGTGTCTTTTGATTAGTTATAAAATGTTTAGTTAAATGCATATAAAATGTTTTGCCTCTGGAGTTCTAAAATATATTTTCTCTGTATGATGTATTTTAACTGGACAACAAAAATGTTAAAAGTTAAAAGTGAATTTGAATTTTTTTAGTGTCAAGAGGATGACCATGAATGCTCTCACTTCTGTTCTTAGGATTAAGCCTACTTTTTGTATGGCTGATTATTGAAGTTGGAACCATGCTAATAACTGACGAGAATTCACCAGCTGGCTCCGGAACAGCAGACGGGATTTCTGCAGATGAAACCACTGCAAGCGCTCCTGCTCCGGAGGAGCACGCCTCATCCACCGTTCCTGCAACCATAGCAACTGATGAAGAGGGCGGCATTCATTCCCCCAGTGTATCTGCTGCGTGTACCGTGCCTCAGGCCATGGACCTTCAACCTCCCAAAGAGACCTCTTCAGTGACGATGAAGCAGCCAACACCATCCTCCAGCCCCCGTGTTAGCTTTAGAGAGCCCATGCCCAGGCCTAGATTTAGTTCTGGACCTGAGGCCAGAGAACGCCTCAAGTTTATCCTTGGAGCGTCGGAGGACAATTCTTCTGATGAGGAGCCTTTGGTTTCCAAACCTCCCACCGGTGCTCTTGAGCAAACAAGCCCCATCCCCTTACCTGCTCACCTAACTCAATCACAACCATCTTTCATCAAATTCAAGGCAGGGATGAGGTAAAGCCTTTAATTGTTGTTTTATTGTACACTGACATTTTTCTAATGGCAAGAAATATTGTCATTATTTTTATAACTGTGAACTATAGACTGAGACCCCAAGCAATGAAAGATGAGGTTAATTTTGCCCATATATTTAGTGTCATGAAACTGGCTCATGTGAGTTTTGCACATTTGGGAGAGAAAGGCACTTCCTTTAAGTATCACCAGAGTGTGCAGTTGCTCAACAAGCTAGAATGCTCAGGTGTGGGGCGGGCAACTAAAGTGCTTATTGTCTATTGCTTTAATATTTGCTAGCCTATCGCTACAACCCTTCTGTTAACGCCTGACTAGAGCATGCTGAACTCTGTTATTGTCGCATGCCACACGTCCCTGTGCTATTATTGGAACAAGTGTTCTCACAGTTTGACTTTGAAAACTGTCTAAGTCCAAGTCCACAGAGTAACAACAGTAGACCTGTTACATGCATGACAGTCAAAGACTGAACAATATATTTGAGAAACATTGCTATTAGTTGTAGACTGCAAGGTGCAAGCTAAATATTTTTTGCGGCGGTAATTTTTTGGTTTCTGTTTACTTGTTACGTGATGGATGTCTAACAGTTTGCCAGCTGTTATTGTCACCAGCCTGAACCAAGTTCAGGTGGCTTTGACTCCGGCTGTCTAAATGGACAAGGGGTCACTTTTGTAAGTGTTGCGTTGTATGTGAGCAGCACATGTAGGAAACATCATGGAGGGGAAGAATTTTGAGAAAAATGGTAAGTTGAAATGTACTAACATTGCTTTTAAGAAATTAAGAGTAAGAAGGCATTGCATAGCATGTCAGTACAAACAATAGAATAAGCCAAGCTTAGTTCATGTTTTCTTGCCACAACTTTTTAAAGCCCCAAAAAAAAAATCAACAGACTAGGCTACATTCTGTGTGTGCTAGTATTGGTTGTCTCGAATTCCTTCTTTGACAGTAACAAACCGCTACATTCACTTCCTCATGGGTCGCTGTGTAGCGATGTTTTGCTCTTCGTGTGGTAGGTGAAAGGGGTGGGAGTGTCTCGGAGGAAGGGACGGGTGGAGGTCGCTTTGTTTTGACTTGAAACCTCAACTCCGCTATTCACACCGCTTATGTTTATATGATAATCATGGAGCAGAACGGCAGTCAAAGCCTTAACTGGTTTCAGTATCTCAAAAGGTTAGTCCCATGTTTGAGAAAAACAATATCATTTATTTTTGAATGTTTTCTTTTGTTTGAATTTTTCCCTCGTTCCGGTAAATTTCATGCATGTACAAAATTATGAAAGTGTTTTGCTATAGGCTTGATGGATTAATTCGGTCTGGTTTTAATAGTTTAGTGGAAGAACTGTGCAAGAGGATGTGTGGTAAATCTCGTGGGGTGCCTGGCAACAATGTAGATAAAGTTATGTAACTGAGCAGAGCTGGTTTTAGCATGTGTAAACTACAGGTAGTTAAGAACTGTTATTTCACTCCCTTAAAAACACCAAATATCAACTTGTATTGTACGTTCCAATTGATGTTTTTAGTCCTATATTGAGGAAATCGAATCTTTAAGCCTTGATCAAATATAACTGATTTAATTTGTTTGATGAGGTTGAAAGAGCTTACTCTGAAATATCTGAAAAATGTGACTGCTTCCTTTGATGTTTCTCGTTTACGCCTCTTATATTTTGGCCAGCTGAAATGGAGTAGCGGCGAACGTTAGTGTTTTCCTGGTATTCACTAGGAGAGGGGGTTAAAGTCTGTGTGAGTCTGTGATTACTGATGACTGGATAACCTTTGACGATTGTCGCTGAGTGCTGCATTGGACAAACAAGAAAACCGGCCACTATGTAGATTAAAATTAGAAACTTTGTTGGTTGCTGTTAAACGTATTCTAGGGGCTCTATCATATTGAAATCATGGCCATTGTTAGTAATAATAAGACCAAAAAGTTCATAAACTGACAGAGACAGTATAACATGGGGCTGGGGAATCTGCAAGAGTCTGGCAATATGATGCATCACAATACATGCGCTGCGATTCGATACATTGTGATACTGTGTGCAAGGCGGCATATCTTTTAAGGAATCTAATCTTTGAAAAACTTCAATGTAATAAATGTTTTCCCCTTGCTTTGCATGTGTGCCAACAGAACAGGAGGATCTCCATAAATATTGATTAAACTATCTGTAAGATGCAGAATTGTTGCCCAGTTTTGTGCAATAACATTTGCCAATATAAAAAGGTTTTAAATAAAATTGCTCTGTTTTACGGTATTGCTATACATAATACCCCAATACTCAAGTGAATCTATATTTTTTTACACCCCTAGTATACTCGTAATTATTTCAACAACTTCTGTTTGATTTCCAAATAAATTATGCGTGTTAACCAGTTAAAATTAGAGTATAATCTTCCATTTAACTAAGAAAGACATCACAATGAAATAAGGCAAGACATGATCTTATGCCCCTAGGATCACATCGACTTTGCCCTTTATAGAGATTGAACTTTGGCTGGCTGTTGCTATAGTTTATTGATTTTCAATTAGGGTGGTTCACTTGCATTGAATGCCATAATGAGCCACTCCAGTCTATAGTCTACTTATTTTTTCTTCGGTCGATGCCCTTCTTTACCTATGCTAGAAAGGGGACCTACCTTAACAGTTTTGGGGTTTTCTGCAGGCCTAGCATGTCTGGCCCTCACCTGGTGAAGAAAGGTCGCGACCACAGAAAAATGGACCTGCAGAGAGATTTCACCGTGGCATCGCCAGCCGAGTTTGTCACTCGGTTTGGAGGAAACTGTGTCATAGATAAGGTTTTACTTGTCCTTCTTTGCTAATTTTCACAATGTTCACCTTTTATTGCTCGGCTGTCTCTAACTAAGCCTGCTCTCCTCTTTTATCACTGGTCTAATCTAGGTGCTGATCGCTAACAATGGGATAGCAGCGGTCAAATGTATGCGCTCCATCCGCCGATGGTCCTATGAAATGTTCCGGAATGAAAGGACCATCCGCTTTGTGGTGATGGTTACCCCTGAGGACCTGAAAGCCAATGCAGGTCAGTACGCCATTATACATACTGTGTATTATATATATATTTTTTTACACATTTGAATGAATCTCCCATGTGATTGTGTACATTCTGTAGAGTATATCAAAATGGCTGACCATTATGTGCCGGTACCTGGTGGGTCCAACAACAATAACTATGCCAATGTTGACCTGATTGTGGACATTGCCAAGAGGGTTCCAGTCCAGGTACGTGTTGCTTGCTTGACTTGTGTCTTTGCCCTTTGAGTGGCACCTACGCTGTCAAATTGACGGCCCATTTGTTATCGCTGTCACAGGCTGTCTGGGCAGGATGGGGACACTCCTCTGAAAATCCCAAACTGCCTGAATTGTTGGATAAAGCAGGAATAACCTTCTTAGGTAGGCTCCACAATCAACTCGTCTTGACATACTGTCACTTTTGTCAGGCTTTTCCGTAGGACAGAAAAATAATATGTCAGTAAAACTGCTGACTGTTGTTTGTTTCCCAGGACCATCCAGTAAGGCAATGTGGGCTCTGGGAGATAAGGTAGCCTCCTCCATTGTGGCGCAGAGTGCCGATATTCCCACCTTGCCCTGGAGCGGATCAGGTGATTATTACACATTTATATATAGAGAGAGGGTGTGGTTATGCAGACATAAGTAAGATGGTTACATGTTCTGTTTATTTTTATTCAACTTTTATTTAACCAGGTAATCACATTGAGATGAAAAAAATTCAAGGGAGACTTGGCTAAAAGGCAATATTTAGATATTCACATTTTGGCAACAATATTTTTGCATTTGGCAACGATATAAGTCGTTTTGTAATTTCCTTTATTTTTCCCACTTGATCTTGCACTCTAAGATTGTGCTGTAGTATATTCCACATTAAGGTGGCCAGGAACATGAAAGCAATCCTTTCCAATTCAGTGTGGGCCTTGGGCATTGATAGCATGAGCAATTCCTGGGATTGCACACAATAATTTTCCTGTTTAAAAAGAATCTGCATAAAAGAAGGGTTCAGATTGGATGCCTGCGGTCGGTTTTTATCTCCAAGTTAACATGTCAGTGGGTCTATTGTGACTGACTCGCTCTCGTGAATCCGACCTTGCTTTCCCCCCCATGTGCTTTAGGTCTACGGGTCGACTGGGAAGATGAAGACCAGAGGCTTGGCCATGTGATCAGTGTGCCTCCCGACATCTACATCCAAGGCTGTGTGTGTGACGTGGACGACGGACTGGCGGTGAGCTTATCAGCAGGGTTGCCCTTACAACATCCAATGAGTCACTGTTTTTGCTTTCTGTTTTACAAATGGTTCAGTTCAGTAAGTGTAGATCTCTTTGATCTGTTTAATTGTGTATGGTCGAACGCAACGCCCCCTTTTTGATTTTTAAGGGAGCCGAAAGGATCGGCTATCCTGTCGTGATCAAAGCTTCGGAAGGAGGAGGTGGGAAGGGTATCCGGAAGGTGGACAAAAGTGAAGATTTTGCCAGTTTTTTTAGACAGGTTCGGCCTTCCATATATAACCATCCACACATCTAAACAATGTGTTTCACTTCTGTGGTTCTTTCCACAAATTGCATTTTGGAAGTTGTAGTTCTAACCCTACACGGTCGTTGTCCTTGCCCATTAGGTTCAGGCTGAAGCGCCTGGGTCTCCCATTTTCGTCATGCAGCTTGCCCAGCATGCCCGCCACCTGGAGGTCCAGATCCTAGCAGACAAGTATGGCAATGCCATTTCTCTGTTCGGACGGGACTGCTCCATCCAGAGAAGACATCAGAAGATCATAGAAGAAGCTCCTGCCACCATTGCATCTCCTTCAACATTTGAACAAATGGAGAAAGTGAGTGGTTGGGGAGCGGGAGTTGACAGCCCTGCAATAAAAAAATCTCCCTTTTTAGATTCTTTGAAAATTTTGCTTAAACATTTCTGTAAGAGTATATTCTTTTTATCATAGTATGCAGTGAGGATGGCTAAGATGGTGGGCTATGTGAGTGCTGGGACTGTGGAATACCTCTTCTCTGAGGATGGAAGCTTCCACTTTCTGGAACTTAACCCGCGTCTGCAGGTGGAACATCCCTGTACTGAGATGATTGGAGATGTCAACCTACCTGCAGCCCAGCTTCAGGTATTCCCGGCAGCTGTTAGTAGTGTCAGTACTGAAATTAAAGGGTTAATTTGGAAATGTTGCTATTTTAAACTTTTTAATTGAGTTCATGTTGCAGATTCATTTCATAACCTGATACTTAAAATAAGGAATGCAATGTATAACTCTCGTGCCAATCTGGTCCAGATTGCCATGGGGATCCCCCTCCACAGGATCAAAGACATCCGCCTGTTGTATGGAGAGGCTCCGTGGGGGGACTCCATCATTAACTTTGAGGCCCCAGAGTGTCTCCCCTCTCCCAGGGGTCACGTCATAGCAGCCCGCATCACCAGCGAGAACCCAGACGAGGTAACTCCGTCGATTTCACGCTAAACTCAATTGATTACATGTCTTGTTTTGTTACTAAATGGTTTTGTCAATTTATGTTTCTGAAGGGCTTTAAGCCCAGCTCAGGCACCGTGCAGGAGCTGAACTTCCGTAGCAGTAAGAACGTATGGGGCTACTTCAGCGTGGGGGCTGCGGGGGGCCTGCACGAGTTTGCTGACTCCCAGTTTGGACATTGCTTCTCCTGGGGGGAGAACCGAGAGGAGGCCATCTCGTGAGTCTCCCTGCGGCGCTGACCGCACCCCCCCCCCCCCCCCACACACACACACACACACATTTAATGTAGTGTGTTTCTAGTCAGTGGTCTGACTTTGATTTGGTGTGACGCAGGAACATGGTGGTGGCCATGAAGGAGCTGTGCATCAGAGGAGACTTCAGGACCACCGTGGAGTACCTCATCAAGCTGCTGGAGACGGAGAGCTTCAGGAACAACGACATCGACACCAGCTGGCTGGATCATCTCATCGCCGAGAAAGTCCAGGTAAAGGATTTAGAGGTTTGGATTTGGGTTGGTCTTTGCAATAGCCACGTTTAAAGATAACTTGGAGAAGTTGTTGATGGTTACCAGGTCCTTTAGCGTTCGGAATTGCGTATTGAGAGGTTTTATTGACTTGTTTTTCTATGTTCTCGTGGTTGTAGGCAGAGAGACCTGACACCCTGCTGGGTGTAGTCTGTGGTGCTTTACATGTGGCAGATGCCAACTTCCGGAAAAGCATGTCTGACTTCCTGCACTCCCTTGAAAGGTCTGTAGCAGTGTGTGTCTCCTCCCCCCTGTCACCTCCTATCATGTTACGGACGGAGCCTGTTACCCCAGCGTGGCTATGTTTGCAAACACACCCTCTGCGCTCTCCTAGGGGTCAGGTGCTGCCGGCAGCCAGTCTAGTCAACACCGTGGACGTGGACCTGATATACGAGGGTGTCAAGTTCTGCCTCAAGGTACCAAAGTATTGTCCCCCTCGTAACCCGTTACCTTTTTTAAACCGTTACCTTTCACGACCCCTGGGGAAAAGGTACCTCTCCTCAAATGGGTTACCTCAACGGGGCCTGGAGAGGGCACACATTCGAGACCTGGGTTAATGAATGGCATGCGAGGGAGATAAGCGGGTGCTCCGTTCTCGTGTGATGTTATAACAGGTGGCCCGCCAGTCCCCCACCACCTACGTCATCATCATGAACGGCTCCCACATGGAGATTGACGTGCACCGGCTGAGCGACGGCGGCCTCCTGCTGTCGTACAACGACAGCAGCTACATTACCTACATGAAAGAGGAAGTAGACAGGTGGGACCTCCCGCCTCAGGGGATGCATGAAGAGATTGAGGTCCAGGGACATAACGGAGATGTCACACTTTTCTCCCCCATTCATGGTTTTTCTCGTTTTAATTTTTGCAGCTACCGGATAACGGTCGGCAACAAAACCTGTGTGTTTGACAAGGAAAAGGATCCCACTGTGTTAAGGTCTCCCTCTGCTGGAAAGCTCCTACAGTACCTGGTGGAGGACGGAGGTCACATCTGTGCAGGACAAGCATATGCAGAAATAGAGGTTTAGGTCTTTGCAAACCTACAGTAACCGATTAAAGAGTCTTAAATGTATGTTGGGCTATCTGTTCTTTTCAAATTAAACGGGTTTCTTTTTGTGGTTCTAGGTGATGAAGATGGTGATGACGCTGACTGTTTTAGAGTCCGGCTGCATGAAGTTTGTTAAGAGGCCCGGGACGGTTCTTGAGTCCGGCTGTATAGTGGCCCACATGAACCTGGACGATCCCAGCAGCATCCATCCGGCAAGTTTAAATGAGACTTGAACATACAATAGATCCTTAGGCTGGACAGAGCCGCTTTTTGACCGAACCTCTTTCCCGTTGTGTCTCCTACAGGTCGAGCTGAATATGGCTCGTCTGCCCGCCCAGGAGCCACTGCCAATCGGGGGGGAGAAACTGCATCAGGTGTTCCACCAGGTCCTGGAGAACCTGGTGAAGGTCATGGATGGATACTGCCTCACAGAGCCCTTCTTCAGCAACAAGGTAAAGGCGGTGCTACAGTGTCCGTCCTGGAACCCCCCCTAATTTTACATTATCATACGCTGGCGTTAGAAGGGTAATGACTTGTGTTTTAGTTGGCTTGGCTGGATGCGATTCAGTCGGCGTCTGTCTTCTCTGTGTCTTCCTCGTCGCAGGTTAAAGAGTGGGTGGGTGCCTTGATGAGGACTCTGAGGGACCCGTCTCTACCTCTGCTTGAGCTTCAGGAGATCATGACCAGTGTGGCCAGTCGCATACCCCCGATGGTGGAGAAAGCCATCCGGAAGATCATGGCTCAGTATGCCAGTAACATCACCTCCGTCCTCTGTCAGTTCCCCAGCCAGAGGGTGAGCGTGGATAGCAGTCACTTAAACTACTAAACACAGTTACTTTTTATTTCAAACGAATTACTACCCCTACCAACCTTGTAGTAAAATCTGCCCAGACTGTGGCTGACTGAGTGATGTTTCTCTCCTTTGAAGATTGCCAATGTTCTGGACAGCCACGCCGCAACGCTCCAGAGGAAGGCGGACAGGGAGGTGTTCTTCATGAACACGCAGAGCATCGTTCAGCTGGTGCAGAGGTCTGAACCGGCTCCATGACACGCCCGGCAGACTGTTCCCTAGTATGGATGTTAAGGTCACGTTCAATTTGGGACTGTGCTTGTGGTTTTTGAACGCAGGTACCGCAGTGGAATCCGAGGTTATATGAAGTGTGTGGTCCTGGATTTGCTGAGGCGCTATCTGCAGGTGGAGATGCAGTTTCAGCATGGTAAATGTTATCATTTATTCTGTATAATGTATATAAGTGGGGAAGGGGTTGCGTGGGGAAGGGGTTGCGTGGGGAAGGGGTTGCGTGGGAGAACTGTTTTCAGATTTCGACTTCCTTTCTTTTTTTTACGAACAGCGCATTATGATAAGTGTGTCATCAACCTGCGAGAGAAGCACAAACCGGACATGACACCGGTGCTGGAGGCCATATTCTCTCACGCCCAGGTCTCCAAGAAGAACATACTGGTCACAATGCTCATAGTAAGGCATCTGTCCTCCTGAATATGGACTTTTATTATTAGGAGCAGTGGCCTGGTTGTGTTGGACTTACAGCCTTGTGTTAGCTCTCAGCATTGTGTAATTAGTGCTCAGGTCACTATGGAAATCTGTCGTAAGGATAAGGGCTTTTTTCAATCAACAGTCTCATGCTAAATAAACTTAAATTTCCATTACATAAAAATACAATTTTCTTACTATTATACGATTTCAAAACTAGTCTCTGCATGGTAATAGGGAGTAAGACACTTGCTCTGGTTTGTCCTTGTGTAGGACCAGCTGTGTGGGCGAGATCCTACTCTAGCAGACGAGCTGATGGTCATCCTGGATGAGCTCACACAGCTCAACAAGACGGAGAACTCCAAAGTTGCGCTGCGTGCCAGACAGGTAATTACACAGACCGCAGTATACAGCAGAACAGTGTGAGATTAAGGACATTTGTCTTAAGGCGTAAAAGGGACTATGAAGTGAGAAGTCAAGTGAAATGCTGTTGATTTACATTTTTGCTGTTACAGGTTTTGATCGCCTCCCACCTACCATCCTATGAGTTAAGACACAACCAGGTGGAGTCTATTTTTCTGTCAGCCATTGACATGTACGGACACCAGTTCTGTCCAGAAAACCTGAAGGTCAGTCATGTCTTTTCATTCTAAATTTGAATGTTGTTTTATATAGCTCCAGAAAACATATTGACAATTAGTTTGTTTTATCGCAGAAACTCATCCTCTCTGAAACATCAATCTTTGATGTCCTGCCAAACTTCTTCTACCACTCAAACCGGGTTGTGTGCATGGCTGCATTGGAGGTTAGCACGTTGAAATGCGTTGTTCGACTTGAATGAATCTCCTTTCGTGAAACTGTAATGCTTGAATCTGTTTGCTCTTTAGGTGTATGTGCGTCGAGCCTACATTGCATATGAACTGAACAGTCTCCAGCATCACCAGTTGCAGGATGGAACGTGTGCTGTAGATTTCCAGTTCATGTTGCCCTCCTCGCATCCCAACAGGTAGCTAGTAGTCAGCGGCACACAGCACTGGTAATAGACCACACCCATACTGTACAGCCAAGCTGGTTCATACCCCCCGTCCGTTGCCACATCATATAGCACTTTGAACTCTGAACCTTTACAGTCTGATAATATGAGCACAAATCTATTGCATTCTTTTTGTTATCGTTTAATTTTCTCAATAGTCAGTACTTACCGACTTTATGTTTCCCGTTTTCCCTCAACAAGTGAACCTTTCAACAGAGTCATTCAATCCAAAACAACAACAACAACAAACACGTAATGCCCTGTTCCTGCTCAGCCTTTCTGAGACATTTTACCCTTCTTATTCCCTGTTGAAATCACTAATACAGCTAGTCGTAGTCCTGTTTGGTGCGTTTGTTAGAAAGAGCTCTAGCATCACTCAATCCTGACCACTCTAACCTTTCTTTTGTGGGACCAACCTCCAATCCTGAATGGTTTTAACCCTCATCTCGAAACTAATGATTGTGATTCAAGTAACTTCCTTCCTCAGATGATAATCTTAGTCTTAACCAACAGTGACATGTTTTTTCATCTCATATTTTAGTTACTGATAAATACATTTGCTTAAACAGCAAAGTTGGATTGCTTTGCTATTTGGCATAAGCAAAGACAAATAAAGATACAACATTAATTCTATCCTTCTGACATTCCTTGTTTAGGTAGAGCGTGTTTACGTGCCTCAGTAGGTTTGCACATATCCTACTAAGTAGCACCCAAAGAGGTGGAATAGTTGAGATGACATAGCATCATAATTCTTGGTAGTTCTATCACTATGGCAGCAACCATATCACCAGTCAAAAGACTTTAATTTGTTTCTGTGGAGTCATATTAATATGAATGTGGCATCCATATAAAGTGCTAACCTCATGACAATGCTTAGTGTAGGGCATGCTTGATAATTTGCTGCTAACATGTGAATAATCTGATTTCAGAGGGAGCAGCCCTACTTTGAACAGGTAAAGAGTAAAGCTTCTTGCAGCCAGCCCAGGCAAACTTTGTGCTCTCTGTATGTCTCATAGGATTGAACACCGAATGCACTTTGTCGCTTTTTCCACCTCTGTTGCTTTTTCATATTCCAACTTTAGGTCCTTTCTTGTTTGTTATGATTTGTTCAGATTTCAATTTCACTCTGTTAATTCCCTTGGAAAAGGCACATAATGACGGGCAACTTAATACAGGATTGTATAATGATAAAGAAATTAACTGTTTTAATTGTACAATATTGGATTAAAAACAAGGCCCTATCACTGTTGGCATGAACGAATAAAGAAATCGCTCAGACAATGGATTGTTAGCTAATTTCAGCTGAAACATTAATATTTGTTTCTCAGTTGCACAATATTAATATTTATGGGGACTGTATTTGTGTGTCTTGTTATGCTGTTTGTGCTATTGGTTAACCAAAGGTCCAAGGTCCTTACCAAAAACACACTCACACATGTCCTTAGCTGTCTCTCGATGTCCCTGTCCATCTCATCCATGGTTGAGCCTTGTGCTTTCTCCACAGGCTTGCAATCAACTCAATGAGCAGCTCAGTCCAGTTGGAGATGAGGCGGCAGGGCAGCGAACTCTTCCTGGAGGGGGCGCTGTCCCCACCTTGCCAGCGAATGGGGGCTATGGTGGCCTTCCAGTGTTTTGAAGATTTCAAAAGGTAACTTCTGTTGCATTACTGGTTCGCGTCTGTTTGGCGTTCCCGCAAATCCGTAACAATCCAGTGGTTCTGAAAAGCACATTCTCAGTGTTTTAAAAAGTTGAATTTTTCTGATCCTCGTTTGCCGTAAATATCTCTTTCTGCAGGAACTTCGATGACATCCTGTCCAACTTTGCAGACCCACTTCTGGAGTGCCCTCTGTTTTCAGAGCCCTGCAGCAGTCACTACGAGGAAGACAATGGCAAAGTAAGTGCTGTGTGAGCGAGGGGAAGCTAATGTGATCCTCAACAGTCAAGGGGTTTTTCTTGTGGTAATAGTAACACGTTTTTTCCTGTCACTCCCCCAAAGAGCATGAAGGAGAACCCGATTCACATCATCAACGTGTCCATAAAGAAGGCGGACACAGAGGATGACGACGCTCTGGTGGAAGCCTTCACTGCTTTTGCCCGGTCTAAGGTTAGAAGGGTCCTGCAATGTATGTGTTGCTCTGTGTTTTAAGGTGCACAGACATTTTTTTTATATTTTCTCCTGGCGTCGGTAATTATGGTAATGATATATTTGTCTATTACAGAATGCATTACTCTTTGAATATGGAATCAGAAGGATCACCTTTTTGATTGCACAGAAGGTATTCTTTTAAAAAAAAATGAAAAGAAAGAAACTATTATATTCTGTGTTCATTAGCAGCAGCATTTGATTTGTCACTAATTTTAGTTTTGCTCTGTTTTGATGTCAATAGAGAGAATTCCCAAAGTTCTTCACCTTCCGAGCAAGAGATGGAGTAAGCTTTGACAAAGGGACAGTTCATTGATCAAACCTTTCACACTTACAGTATAGCGCTGCGCACACACTTTTATTTGAGGCACCTGTCACGAAATCATTGCAATTTTAATTACATGCTTAGAGATGATTAACTTTGTTCTCTCTCGCCAGTTCCAAGAAGATCGTATCTATCGTAACTTGGAGCCGGCTCTGGCTTTCCAGCTGGAGCTGAACCGCATGCGTAACTTTGAGCTGAAGGCAGTGCCCTGTGCCAACCACAAGATGCACCTGTACCTTGGAGCTGCACGTGTGCGCGAGGGAGCAGAGGTCACAGACTACCGATTCTTCATCCGAGCCATCATCCGACACTCTGACCTCATCACTAAGGTGCATAGGTCACGCAATCACCAAGATTAGCACGTGGAGACAAAATGCTACCAGATTTATTTCTGATTTGAAAAAAAAACAAAAACTTTATTGTTTTCATATTTTTGCAACTCCTACTTTGAATGTTGAATAGCAAGTCTCTTTTAACTCCCTGCATGCATTGTTCTCTCCAGGAAGCGTCCTTTGAGTACCTGCAGAATGAGGGCGAGCGTCTGCTGCTTGAGGCCATGGATGAGCTGGAGGTTGCCTTTAGTAACACCACCGTACGCACCGACTGCAACCACATCTTCCTGAACTTTGTCCCGACTGTCATCATGGACCCCTCCAAGGCAAGTCTCTTCACTCTAGTATCTGTCACTCAAACATTGTTAATTGTACAATTAATACTACATACTACAATAACATTACTACTTGTAGTTTTATCAATATCATCATCATTATCGAGTGGAGGGCAGCACGGTGGCGCAGTGGTTAGTGCTGTTGCCTCACAGTAAGAAGGTCCTGGGTTTGATTCCCACCTGAGGGCCTTTCTGTGTGGAGTTTGCATGTTCTCCCTGTGTTAGCGTCGGTTTCCTCCCACAGTCCAAATACATGCAGGTTAATTGGTGACTCGAAATTGTCCATAGGTGTGAATGTGTGTGTGAGTGGTTGTATGTCTATGTGTTAGCCCTGCGATGGATTGGCAATCTGTCCAGGGTGTACCCCGCCTGTCGCCCCAAAGTCAGCTGGGATAGGCTCCAGCCCCCCCCCCCGTGACCCTGCATGGGATAAGCGGTTCTGATAATGGATGGATGCATTATCGAGTGGTTCAGATATATTAGGCTCCCTTTTTTAAATAGAGGAATATATTATTGTTTATGAATTGTACATGAATTAAGCATGTTGTATTTCTTTTTGATAATTACTACACTTGTCCTACGCTTTAGATAGAGGAATCTGTTCGGTCTATGGTGATGCGTTACGGCAGCCGCCTGTGGAAGCTGCGCGTCTTACAGGCTGAGCTGAAGATCAACATCCGCCTGACACCCACAGGAAATGCCATTCCCGTGCGCCTCTTCCTCACCAACGAGTCTGGCTACTATCTGGATATCAGCTTGTACAACGAGGTCACTGAACTTAGCTCTGGACAGGTATACTTTACCCAGTGTTATCACTATGAAGAAGATCGTGGTTTATCAAACTTCTCTTTATTTATTAGTTGTATAATTATTCCAAATATACTTAACAGCGGTAGGATTGGACTTCATTGCCTTGTTCTGTCCTTAGATCATGTTCCAGTCATATGGCGATAAACAAGGTCTCCTACATGGCATGCTCATTAACAACCCTTACGTGACCAAAGACCTGCTCCAGTCCAAACGGTTCCAGGCCCAGACCCTGGGCACCACCTATGTCTATGACTTTCCAGAGATGTTCAGACAGGTAGCCATGTCGCTCCCACAGACAATCATAAAAATATTTTGTTGACCGTAGTTCGTAATGTATTTCTGAGGACTAGGTTTGACCCCCCCTAAAGTTGATTGTTTTTCTGTCTTCCAGGCTCTGTATAAGAGGTGGGGTCTCGGGGACAGTAATCCTAAAGACATGTTCTTGTGCACTGAGCTGGTTCTGGACCCCGAGGGTCACCTGGTGCAGATGAATCGGCAGCCTGGAGACAATGATGTACAGTTACATTCCATGCACGCTCAAAAAATCTGACTGCAACTGGTCTCTCTCAACAATTTACACTATCGTAGACTCACTTTCTTGTGCAACACATTTAACCCTGTGTACGCTCTTTTTCTGAACTAGGTGGGTATGGTTGCCTTCCTGATGAAAATAAAGACCCCGGAGTACCCAGAGGGGCGGGAAATCATCGTCATTTGTAATGACATCACTTACATGATTGGCTCGTTTGGGCCTCGGGAGGACCTGCTGTTCCTGCGGGCGTCGGAGCTGGCCCGGTCGGAGGGGATCCCCCGCATCTACATCTCGGCCAACAGTGGGGCCCGCATTGGCCTGGCCGAGGAGGTCCGACACATGTTCAATGTGGCCTGGGTCGATCCCAGTGACCCTTACAAGGTAACCTATCAACCACGGTCATACCTAAAGAATTCTGCTCTTTTGTCTATTTGTTTAGAACTCTAGTCTAGTAAATGAAGCGATATAAATAATATGATTATATAATATAATATATATATATATATATATATGTATAAGATAATATGATAAATCTTGAGCTAATTCTCGATGATTACAAAATATAAAGTGACACAAAAGTGGCTTTTTGTTGCATTGGCTGAAAGGGCTTCAAATACCTGTACCTGACACCTCAAGACTACACCCGCATCAGCGCCAACAACTCGGTGCACTGTCACCACGTGGAGGAGGGGGGAGAGTCCAGGTAATCCTCAGTAAAGAGTTGTTAAGGCATCGTGTTCACGGTGTGCTGATCTGCCTGACACCTGGAACAACGTTAAAATTGTCCAAATTGGGCAGACGTATCAAGTCAAATAGCCCCTTTCTCTGTTCTGTGCAGGTACATCATCACTGACATCTTTGGACAGGACGACGGGCTGGGAGTGGAGAATTTGCGAGGTTCGGGAACCATCGCCGGGGAATCGTCTCAGGCTTACGACGAGATCGTGACCATCAGCATGGTGAGGCTTCTACCCCGTATTCCACACCGCGCGCCTTCACCAAGCCCTGCTAGACGATTGCTCCCATGTAAATGCACTAATAAACGTGCTCGCTCTTGGCGACGTTTCAAGCCACACGGCCCCGGTTTAATACTCTGCCGCTGCAGGTGTCGTGTCGTGCCATTGGCATCGGCGCCTATCTGGTTCGTCTGGGCCAGAGAGTCATCCAGGTGGAGAACTCTCACATCATCCTGACTGGAGCAGGAACCCTAAACAAGGTGCGACACTCATTCTGCCATGTCCAAAATATCGTTTCCTTTGAATCTGGTACTTGCATTAAGGTAACAATGACCTAGTAGTGTTGCTATTACGGAACTGTTCATCGTAATGTGAGTTCTTGATATTTGCAGTTACGATTCCTAGAAATTCAAATATCTTGTCTCAACATGTTTCGTGTTCATATCCAGGTGCTTGGAAGAGAAGTCTATACATCTAACAACCAGTTGGGCGGGGTGCAGATTATGCACAACAATGGAGTCACACACACCACAGTGCCAGACGACTTTGAGGGAGTTTTCACCATTCTGCAGTGGCTGTCCTACATGCCAAAGGTACATCAAAATTGCCATAGACGTGGTCAATTCAAAGCGCAGAATCAGGTTATGGCGCGTTAAAATATATGTTATGTTACTAATGTGTGACGTGTCATCCCCTAGAATAATCGCTCCCCTGTGCCCGTGATAACGTCAGAGGACCCGGTAGACCGAGAGATCGAGTTCACGCCCACCAAGGCTCCCTACGACCCTCGCTGGATGCTAGCCGGGAGGCATCACCCAAGTGAGATAACCAGACACACGTTTAAAAAACGATTCCTTACAGTTAGCAGGCCACGGTTCTATTCTTACTGATGAGAGTTGCTTAGCGCACCACACTGAATATACCCATGGTCGTTTTCAGCTGTCAAAGGAGCATGGCAGAGCGGATTCTTTGACCATGGTTCTTTTATGGAGGTCATGGGGTCATGGGCCCAGACTGCGGTGGTGGGCAGAGCCAGGTAATTGGATTAGGAATTTAAGAGGCCCGAAAACGTTGGTTTTTACAGGGTTTAATATGATCTCCTATCATAAATTAAACCTGAAGGGACAGATTTTATCATTACCGTTAAACTTACTGTTAAGCTTTGGGTCTGCATTGTGAGTGTTTAATGTGTCACAGGTTAGGGGGGATACCTGTTGGTGTCATTGCCGTGGAAACGCGTACAGTGGAGGTTGCTATCCCAGCAGATCCCGCCAACTTGGATTCGGAAGCTAAAGTAAATGGTGTTTTTAACATTAAAGTGCAGTCCTTTTTTGTATATATATATATATATATATACAGTGCTCAGCGTAAATGAGTACACCCCCTTTGAAAAGTAACATTTTAAACAATATCTCAATGAACACAAAAACAATTTCCAAAATGTTTACAAGA
>JAVQJS010154936.1:0-25530 GCA_036024795.1 Galaxias rostratus
ACCCGGAGGAAACCCACGCTAACACGGGGAGAACATGCAAACTCCACACAGAAAGGCCCTCGGGTGGGATTCGAACTCAGGACCTTCTTACTGTGAGGTTGCAGTGCTAACCACTGCGCCACCGTGCCGCCCAAGTACCCAAATCGAGATCGAAATATTGACATAACTGATGGCATTGCTACTCGGTTTCCCCTCTGGCCAGACGTCCATTCAAGCTCTCACTGATTCTCAACGACTGCCAAAAGTCTACATTTTCTTCATTTACTGCCGAAGAATGGCTTTCAGATTGGAAAAATATCTTTATTTGGGGCTTTTGAATTGTACATATGTTTTAGCGCCCTAGTTTTTATTAATTCGCCCACAAAAAATAGATTACTGTAAAAAAAAAAAAAAATGCTATTCCAACTAAACATCTGTATAGTTTCTGAAGTTGGAGTAGATTTAATCGCTTTCTGAAATATTAATGATGACCAATTTTTGCTCAACTACCAACAACGTATAGAAAGTAAGCAGTGTTTACAAGCGGAGTCGTTTGTGACCCAGCACACATACAGTGTGTCACTATGATAAGCGCTCCCCCTTGTGCAAATCTATAGTGTAGCACCGTGCATAATAACTATGATTGACTTGACGATGGGACCATAAACGACCATATTACCATAAACGATGTTTGGAATTATTTGCCGTGTAACCTATGAGATTGAGAGGGGAAAATTCGATTACTGGTTTAGCTTCAAGTGTGGTTGTTTATCAAAACAGAACCAGAAACTGAGTTTCAAGTACTAAGGATTAATTAACCTAGTCTGGATAACAACTGATCTTTGCATTTGCAACAAAATGCCAGCAATCCAGCAAATGTTTTCTAGACAGAAAGATAGATTTAGAAGGTGTCCTATTGTGCCTGGGATCACACTGTCCCTTCTAGCTTTTAATTCACAGCTCCCATTACATCTGGTTTAAAGTTAGTGAGTTGCTGGTTGTGAAATATATATTCTATACCTCTAAATATTTCACTTGATCATTTAATTATTTTTTTATCTATAGTAATGTCAAACTAAAAACTATGAATACCTAACATATCATATTTTGCACTTTGCCTTATCGAATAATTGTTTCTAGGCCAGCCGAAACATATTACAAAACTTTGGATAACTTTGGATAAAGTGTGTGCTTAATGAATGTAATTTACTAACAGTTTGAACAAATTACATATACAATTGTTTATCAGCACAACTAACTGGAGTTTTGAACACTGGCGGTTGTTGAAGCTGTCCGGCAAATAGACTTTATATTTTATTCCTTAGAGCATTATTGCCTCAAAGGTATTGGGCCCTTAAGAAAACCTGTGGCGTTAAAATAGCAAGGGCAGCTCATCCCTGTGTGCAACATGTGCATGGATGTATGTATTTTCCAGTGATGGCACAGCCATGAATGGTTGAATGATGCAAGGTTGCAAGTATAACCTTGTTACACAGGCGTGTACACATCTTGCCCTTTGTTCTGGCTCGTTTCCTCATAACAAGCAAGAAAAACAAGCATCTAGTTTTCAGCACAGAAAAGTACTTGTCCTCACATGCACCTTCTGTAGATGTATTTGACTTGGATTGAGGTTGTAAGTCTTCTTAGAGTTGTTAGAATACACACAGTACCATTGTCACTGAACTGAATGGCAAAGTGTTTCCAACGATTTGACAGGTATTGTATGAAAAAGGATAATGGAAAAATACTTTACACCTTGTCCCAATGTTTAAAAAGTGTAATGAGGTTTCTGGCATTGTTAGCCAACATAAACCTTACGTAGTCTGTAGAAACGTCTTTTACACATTTGAAACGTTGTTTAAATAATTAGCTGAATTTTCTGCAACATCATAAGAAAACTACGAGCCGGTATGCTCTGATTTAAATTGTAATTACCTCAGTGTCGTAAGGCCCTTTCACTAGGGCAGTCTTCTCTGTAGCAAGGATTGGTGCCTGCGTGACTCCATTAAAAACAGTCATCCTTAACTCTCTGCTATCAAAGTAACGCAGATAGCAGAAAGAGCGTGGATGACAGCAGATAAAAACCAAGGAAGTTTACGGAACGATGGGGCCAAAAAAGTGTTTCAAAGAATGTCAATCCCTACCTCTCACAGATGGCTCACTCACGCTCAACAGTTGGTTCGCTTTTCCCTTCTGTCACATGATTATTTAATGTTATGAAGTCATTAAGTACCCTTGGAAACAGTCATCATGGGGTTTCAGTTTTTCTACTTTGTACACAGTACCTTACATAAGGCAATTTAAGTAAAACGTGTTGAACAGGATCCCAATTGACTTTCAAGACAGGATCTTTGTAATATGTTGGATTATGCATTTTTCAAACAATTGTAGTTGTAAACAAAGTGTTTCCTGAAATATCTCAGAATATCTAATCAGTTATTTTGGTTTATTTCCACTCCTTTTTTATCAGCTACAAGTACCGAATGGCGGCACGGTGGGGCAGTGGTTAGCACTGTTGCCTCATAACAAGAAGGTCCTGGGTTCGATTTCCACCTGAGGGCCTTCCTATGTGGAGTTTGCATGTTCTCCCCGTGTTAGCGTGGGTTTCCTCCGGATACTCCGGTTTCCTCCCACATTCCAAAAACATGCAGGTAAATTGGTGACTCTAAATTGTCCGTAGGTGTGAATGTGTGTATGAGTGATTGTATGTCTATGTGTTAGCCCTGCGATGGATTGGCGATCTGTCCAGGGTGTACCCTGCCTCTCGCCCAAAGTCAGCTGGGATAGGCTCCAGCCCCTCCGTGACCCTGCATAGGATAAGCGGTTCTGATGATGGATGGATGGAAGTATCTAACGTGAAACTTTTCTTCAACCTTTGTGGAAATGCCTCTCTTCACCAGCAGGAGGCTTTGTAATCTCAAAAGAAATTCTTCAATCTACATGGAGGCACAGTTGCCAAAGGATTTTCTGTGAGGGAAAATTTAAGTATGCCTAATAACTCAGTTGGAGAAAATGACACTGTCACAAATGATAACGATATCTTATAGATAGGAAGCATAGGTATAAAACAGCAACATATAATGTTCAAGTTATAGACTATTTCATACCAACAACTGAATTGGCCAGATCCTAATTGCGTTTGTGCATTTAGTTCTGTACCTCTCCAGCAGTCTAGGTTGGTAGGGTCTGTTTGGTTTCTCATCGTTTTATCTGCCATAATAGAGGTAAGGAACGCATAATTAATCAGTTTACTGAAATATTAGTTTGTCGAATGAACTATTTTAAAAAACACATGATCTAACCATGAAGTCAATTCCAAATGAACTGGACATAAAGAAAACCACCCATATACAACACAACATTATTGAAAGAGAAGAGGCAACAGGGGTTTTAGGCAACTAACAATCACAGATGAATGCTTATAGGTTATCATACATGTCAAAGTATTTGTACAGTTTCTCAAAACACACAAAACCATTATTGTTTCTATTTTCACCAATAACATATTATGCAGGAATTTTTGGGTCAGGTCATTAACATTACTAGTACATCAGGCTGCTCCAGAAAGCAATGGGACGATATAAAAAGGTCACTCAGCCCCCTGTTTTTGTCATGCTGAAGATCTACTGAGATAAAAGAGATCATCATCAATATTTCAACAGGAGACTTATACTTATGTATAAATTATACACACATACTACATTTACCATGTAATATATGGTAAACATGGGTTTGGTGGTGCACTCTAGTCAGGCATGAGGATTTTAAATGTATCTATAGGTAAGTGTATTCGTTGTCTTCCTTACATGGAACCACTAAAGGGTTATTACATTATTTATTTGCCATACGTTCCACAGTAACTTCCTACTATCCAATTGACATCCTGCCCACAAAGGTTCTCTGGAAGGGACTGACGATGTTACTGGAATGCCACGACTATGACCGTTCTGAAACCGGGCGCAATGCACCAAGGGAGCTATGAAAGAGCACATAATTAACTTCCCGTCTAACCAAATAAGTCATATTCTGATCAATTATTTAACATTCGCGGCCAAAGAATGCATCCTGTCCTCATATTACAGACGTCCTCGATTCATTGCTTTCTGTGTTACTGTATTAACATACGTGGTATCATATTTCTGGATTCACAGCCTGATTCAAGGCTAAAGGATAAAGCTTTAATGAATTTTGGTGATGAAATATAGAAATTACAAGAATCTTCTGATGTGAAAGGCATCTGCCACATATTTCAACCACGTTTGGCTTTAATAAAAATTGCCATGCCTCTCCTGGTTTACACTCTATAGAGAATTTGGAGGGGATTATAAAACATATGTCTATTTCGAAAAATTTTCACTGTAACCAAGAGAAATAAAGGCGAATCTGGAGAGGAATAGCGTCTTTGAAAATGGTGCCTTCACCCTGAGGTCAAGACTAATATGCAGAACCAGACATAACAGACTGTCTCGATATTAAAATTTTTATTTAAAATCTCCACACCCACCTAATTACATGCAAAACTAAAAAAGAGTTTATGCTAGTAACCCTTTTATAAATTAACTGCATTTAATGGCACTCACACCACAGCAAACCATTTACAAGAACGCATTGATCTAAGATCGTAAAACATTCCTTTTAACTTACTAATTTGGAATAACTGTACGCCAGTCAATAGTTCAAATGGAAAAAATAATGTCGAAGCAACGAATCAAGTTATTCTTTACCTTTATTACTACAATTAAAAATCACATGATATTATGGGCTTAATTTAATGCTCTTATTATTGTGCGAAAATTATACCACTCTGTCGAGTCCTCTTACAAAAAGTAGTATAATAACAGCATACAGCACCATTTAATTGTGTAGGACGTCATTCTGAACATATTTCGTAAAACGAAATGCAAAGCAAATATGAAGGTTGACTGTTGGGAACCCTTTGAAAATAGTATTTCATTCCATTTGCAAAGGCAACCACAAAGATACCATAAATGGCCCATAAAATCCTGTCAAGGGTTAAATACCCTATTGTTACTATGGATACCATGACAGGCTCAGTAGTACCGACTTGACAGGCGCATGGAACAAGAGACGGCTGGGTTATCTTGGGGGACTGAGGGCGTGTTGAAGAGGCACAAGCGCTGATTATTGGCTGAATATATGTCACATGGCCAGTTTTGGAATGCAAATTCACAGAGTTCTTTTTTTCCTCACCCCTGCACTTCAACTAGCGCTGGTCTATTCCAAGTCTGTCTTATAAATTCAATCAAAAATGGTGAAGAATACCTGAGAAACTGCAAGGGAGACAGCAAGTTAGTGATTTCAAGAGCTACTCTTAAGGTATGATATTGTTTATGATGAGACAAGGCCAATTGCAGCCTCGGTCCTCGAGTTGTACACTTGAGGGGTCAGCGTGTGTGTCGAAGCGTCTGCACATTGCACGGGGTGTAGTGTAAGCAGCACAATAATAAGTATGTCGCTTTCTAGTGGGATTAGTTAACCAATCGTTAGCCTAGCTACATAAAAGTATGTAAGTGCAATTACATGTTTGCTATAATTTAGAATACTTATGGCTATGGAATGTGTAGCGTCACCCACCCGTTTGTTATTATCAGCACCTGAATAGCCTTGCATGGAATAGGTGCAGTTTTCTGGAGCACTCGCTGTTAGAGCTAGCTAGCTACTCTGCTAACGTTAGCTGTTGGCAGGGCTGTTTCTGAGTGGGGGTTGTAAATTTCCCATAAAGATATTTCAACTGTGACCATGGGTCACGACCCTGAGCTGTGGGAGGGGTTAGACATTTTGATAAGTGCCCCATGCTTTACTCTTATTTGCGTCAGGATTGTGGTGTATCTAGTAGCCTTTGGCCTCTTCATGACCCCACAATAATGCAGTGGGACCTCACTCAGGCGTGTTGTGTGTTGAGTCTATGACTTTTTGCCCACACTCTAAGACTGCTATTTTACAGTGCACAGAGACCACCTATTTGCTTACATTATGTCAGAATAGGGTTCTCTTCGACTGGCTTGTAAATACCGTGGATTTTGCCTTGCTAAATTTAGACAGACATCTGATGTTAATGCAAGGGAGTTGCCTTATTATCTGATGGAGTGTAACACTTCCTCCTACAACTTATAGTTAGCTAATGGGGACATACGTGGTATGCCTAAGATAAAATATATTAAAAAAAAATCTTGGATTTCTATATAGCCTTTAATGAGGATAATCATCTATGTTACTATTCAAACTGAAATAGCCAGATGTAATTTCACTAGACTGCATTATTCCTGTAGATGGTCTACAGTGGCAGGAATGCACAGACCTAAACTTAATATGGTACTTGGAGAGGAGGGCATGTCCACATGAGGGGGAACAAAATGATAGAGAGAAATATATTTGGGGTATTTATTTCCGTTTTAAAACGCTTTGAACTGTTTGTTCTGGAACTACCTTAGAAAGGTTTAGGGATTCGCAACCAGCCTTATTATGATATATTCTTGAACATACTGTCCAAGTTTGTAGACAGCGAATTCTAATGAGGCAAGGCCATGTTTAGCCTGTCACCGTATAGGAACGGTTACAGGCAGTACATACACTACTGTGCTTTAAGTTTCTGGTCTGGTCAAATGATAGCAGGGAGCCTATAAAGTTTGCATTGTCCGGACAAGCGACCATTAAATAAATGTTCTTTTGTGGAAATTATTTAAATCTTGGCAGATTTGCCAGAGCAACCATAGCACCTTTTTTAAATGCTTACAACTTTAATTGAGTGTCTATTTGTTTTTTACTTTGACATTTTTTGTTTGCTGTAATGATAATTTATAGCTAGTGCTTGCAGTTACTTTAGGCCTATACTTGCATCCTATACAATTTTAAAATGTCTAGTGCTCTAATAGGAGCTAGTGTTTTCTCATAAGAAGCCTAACCACTACTTTAAAGTGCCATGGCCTTGCTACAAGGCTGTCCCGAGAGTCATTCATCATCAAATCGTTTTTTTATTCATAGGCCCTCTTCAGGAGACCTAGCCTAAGCCATCCCTCTGCATCGGTCACCCCCTCATTGATGAGGAGACCTTTGGGAAACAGGGGTATTGCTGTCTGCTGGTCATTGTAGACTTAGAAGTCATCTGCTCCCTGGAAATAGTCTAACATTTTTGATTGAACATAGGAATGTCTTTTGGAATAACTTTAGTGACAATCTAGCCTCACTAACCAGACAATAACAGATAGTCAACTATGACATACAACCTTTTTGATAAGCATTGATACGTTTATGTATTACAGTGTAGTTTTCAATGTGTTCCGACTGTGTAGTCTTTAATTTACAATCGCTAGGTTTTCTATTATTTTTGTTGGGACAGCATGATTATTGTGGTTGTGCATAGGCTATATTATATGGTACCCACTGAGTAGTAGGCGCATATTCACAACTTTGTCCATACATTTGTATGAGGTAAGAATATCACTTTTACTAAAGTAATGTCATGGCAGTGATTTTCTATCATTTCAATTGCTGTCCTACAGCCTAATGACTGTTTTGTCTAGAAGTCTCTGACCGGAAGGAATGACATGGATTACATTATAATAGAATAGATCATGCCAACATTCGTACTATGGGACTCTATGCTACTTAATACCGTCATAGTGAAAATGGAATTCCCCTGTTCTTTGCAACTCCAATCCTGTAGACTACACATTCTTTCACAGTGGAGATGTTGTAGGTTGTGTTGACAAGACAGACCCCACATTTAAGGTTATATGGATGTCACATTTGTGACCCACTGGCAGCCTTCATCCCTGCTCCATGCGGTCAGTTGACCTTGGGTTTGTCGAGTCTAGACAGTAGCTGCTTGGAGGCAGCTGCACTAGTGTTGCTTTTCCCCCCACAATTTGGAGGTTTGAACTTGAATCCACTCTTACAGCCAAGAATGCATGAAGACAGGAAAATACTTTTTCAGTTCAGTTTAAAATTGTTCTTGTCGTTACATGTTTGTAAAGAAAATAGTAAAGACTAAAATGAGAAAGATGTATAAATGTGTGAAATAGATTGTGCTGACTCCATCGCCCATAGTTTGTTGAAATTGACAGGGGGGTTTTAGGACTTGTTGTCACTTGCCTGGGTTTGGCTATGGGTAGAAACCCACCAACCAAGTGTTTCTTTATTAACACAACACTTTCAGTAGGTGACAAAGAGTAGTTTGATGGTGCCTTAGCTCATACTGTGCTGCTACCTCCACCATTCCTACTCCATTACTACCTGACCTATTTTCTTATTTTAGCCTATAGGGCTTTTTCATTTTTAAGATGACATCTTATGTTTGAGCTGGAATCAACTGGTTCACTTGCTCTCAATAGTCTAGAAAAATGTAGAGACAGTCATGTGATGTTTGTATTGTATTATTTGCTCAGTCAGTGACCCTAGGTTAGACACACACACACACACACACACACACAATCAGCAGTACACCTTCACCCTGAGTATCTAAATGCCTTCCTATTGAGATGTGTACGGAAACGGAGGTCCAGCATTTATCAGGCTTTTCTGACCTCTAGTTGATGAGGTGTACAAGGTTGTATTACGCTGTTGTACACTCTCACAATGGCACTGCTAATGCTTGGACAGAAGGACATGATGGTTGCCGTATCAACCTCTGGGAAGCCTTAGGTCAGCAGCCTTTGGTCTGGTTAAATCGATAGTTTATCGGCTGTTACAGCGGGGATGTACTATTAATTGTTTAGCTCTTTCATGCATTGTTTGCTGACATACTTAGACTATTTCATGGAAAGGTATGAGCATTGATCTATTTTTGGTCCAGTTTAAGAAGAAAATGGTCTGAATCTCAAAGCTGGCATGCAATTGGGCCGTCCTCTGTTGGTGAGCCCCTGTGGCTGCTCACAAATGAGACTTTTTGAGTTAGCGCTGATCAAACCAATAGATGTGGAACGGAGCCATTCTCAAGCCCAGGCAAAGCTTTGATAACACCCCCCCCCCCAAAAAAAAACCTAAAAATTTGAACGAGAATATTTTTTTCCTGAAAACACCTCAGAAGCGATAATAATTCTAATTCTGGTTTTGATGACCGAATTGATGATATGCTTACTTGACTGAAGGTGGGATTTGTTGGTATTTGAGGCTCCACAACTAGACCACCCCCTTCTCCCCTGTCCTATTTATTTTCATGCCTCCTCCATGATATCCTTCACTGTCGAATATGTCGAGAGAAGAATACATTGACTGGCGTTCAAAAAACATTTCTACCCCCGTCTCGGACTCCAAGCCCAGGTTTACTTCGCCCCCGCAAGCTAATCTATATGCTAATGCGTAGATAATAATCAATGAGGTTCACGCATGGTTCATGCAATCTATACAGCGGTGTGACTGAAACGGCTAAATTTTCTTGGAGCCAGACAGTGTAGTGTTTTAATGTGTCCATGCATACTCTGAGTGTAGAGCGGGTGTACAGGACGGCGTCTCGGCTTTTAATCCAGATTATTACACATCAGTAATAACATCGACCCATTAAATGTTTGATTTCATCTTAGATCTTATGGAGCGATTTATATCCTTTTTTAAGGCAAGTTTGTTGGTAGACAAATGAGCCTATATGATAGTTTGGTCTTTCTTTCGGTTAGTCATGTCCCTTCTCAGAGTAACAGCTATAGGAGCCACATCAAAGCCATGAATGGTGCCATGAACAATAGTCAAATTTTCTTTTTTGCTTTGGCTGTCAGACAGCCTTTTTTCTTTCAGAAGCTAAATCAATAGTCTTTTCCAAATCAATATTAAAATATTATTATATATATATATATTATATATATATATGTATATTTATATATAATATATATATATATATATATATGTTTATTTATTTATTTTTTAATAATTCATGCAAACCTAAATGGAATGCAATGCTATTTTGGTGTTGGACCGTCAATGTAACTGAAGTGTATTGGAGATAATAACAACCCAATTCTTGTTTCTAACGCTGGGGTCGTACAAAATTCAGTAGGGGGGAGGGGAGATAGCGCGAGTAGGCCTAAAATCATTACCATCATCTTCATTAGAGAGGGGTCCTGCTGTCCAATCAGCACGCTGCACTGCACAGGGATTCCTTAGGCACCCCGTTGGCTGTCGCTAGGAAACCACATAATCAGGAGGCAGGCTAGGGCCTGGTTGGTGGAGTACCGTGTTGTTGATGCTGCCTAGGACGGGGGTTGCTGCTGAGTGTGTAGGGGGTTAGTCATAGGGGCTGAGGTTTCTGTATACACACCGCACACTCACGTGCACTTCTCACGGCTAGCCAGCCAGTCAGAGATCCAGACTGCCAGCCAGCCAGACAGACAGACAAAGAGGAGCAGCTTCTTGCAGGAACAGAGTCCCGGGGGATGGGGCATCATACCCCCGCATCGCGCTGGAGGGGCAAGAGGAGGTAGGAGCATCGAGCGGCTGGGGGGGCTTTGTCTTCTCAGCAGAGCACCCATCTCTCTCATTCCCTCTGCATTTCCTGGCTTTTCCTGAGAAGCCATTAATGCACATCATAATCCATTCACTATTGATCTGTGCATTTGTATAATGTATTTTTTTTGTATGGTGTGTATTTATGTCGGCGTCGTCAATGCTGATGCTGGCTCCAACATTGTTGACTATAGGCTACTGTGCACTCAGAAGAGCAAGTCTGTCTGTCTCTCAGGCTTTTAGAGGCTCTCATTTTGCCCTGCAATGCAAATCCTCCAGCTGCACACTAGCTGTTATTATGGCTCAAAAATTTTATTGGGATGAGGACAGCACTTAAAGGAATCTTGTCGACCTTGTCAGGTTGCTCAGTATCCAGGCCATATCCTTTGTGTTATAGTGGTAATGATCCAGCACAAGAGTATACTGTTAAGGTTTTGATGTAGCTGATCGCATGTTCACGGCATGCAAAACATGCCTTTTTCATTTTGGCCGAGAATATGAATGGGCATGGTGACCTGACTATACCAATACAAGCAGAGCTATTTATGCTAGTGTGTGTGTCCCTTCTTACGCCCCTCAGTAATTCCCTGATGAAGGCAACAGCCACAGGAATCAGTGTGTTGTAGCGTGACAGAGTTGAGGATGTGAAAGGGGTTCTCTGTCTGGCTTTCCTGACGGTCGAGCGACGCTTCTCAGAGAGGAGAGAGAGCAGCAGCAGCAGCAGGCATGGTTACCAGACAGGGGAGGGGAGGGGGAAGGGGAGGTTTGATGGGGATCCCCTGCCCGAGGAAGAGACTATCAGACACATAGACCCAGATAGGGACTGATGGGACTGTGATGAGACTGCTGCATTGTATAGGACCTGGAAAGCCTCTCTCACCACATTTGATGTCAGTGTGTTATCTTCAAGTCTTAAGGTAGTTAACAGGGCTGGTTGATTATATTTTGTCTTGCTTTGGTTTCAACCTAGGCTCTCATTTGGGTTTTAAAACAATGCTTGTAGCAAGCACAGTATATACCTATATAGACTAGTATAGACCTATATATTGCACGGTGCCTTAATCCTCTGAAAAAATAATAAAGAGGAGGGGGAGGAAATAGCTTAGGAATTGCGGCATGGCTGGCAATTCTCATTTAATTACTTCCATCACACCCTCCCCCAACGTCTCCACTTTGTTTTTGAAAACCCTCAGCCCACTCACTAAACCACCACCCTGAAAGCAGGCACACTCTGCCTCTCAACCTTCACCTCCTTTTGCAAACACGTGTGTTTCCCTCTCAATTTCTCGACCTAATTAGTGTAGCCCAAGCGTCCCTTTATTCCTGCCTCCCTTTATTCTTTGACCCAAAATCCGACGTCCTCTTTCAGTGTCTACTGACCCCTGAGACGCTCTCCCTTAGCCTTGTTTCACTTATCTTCAATGAGCCGCCCTTCTTTCCCTCTCTCTTGTGTCTGTCAGTACGTCTCTCTTTCTCTTCTTGCGCGTGTCTTTCCTGGCCTTATCCTGTCTTTACGAGCTCGTAAAACCGAAAGGCGAGTCTTCAGGCACTTTTGGCAGAAATGTTTCCCCCAACTGAAAGCTGCAGTCACTGGAATCCATTTGTTTCCAAAGCTCCCCATGTTGTTTGTGTGTCTCTGTCTCTGACCGGCTTCACCTGGAGTGCCACCTCCATTGGTGTGTTGGGATGGAAAGTTCAACATCTTCAATAGGTTTTCAGACGACTTGGCTTTGTGGTCCTAATCAGAAAGTGGTGGCCGACCGGTTTATTTTAACAGTCTTCTCAGATATAAACAACGGCCATATCAGACACTAAGTTTCAGAGGGATAACAAATCAATCTGAACAGCTTCATTTTTTGATAGGCGCACAACCTATTTCTCGGCTGTAGATGAATCATGATTTGAAGTAAAGTTAACTTTGTAGACTAATAGTTTAAGGGAAAGCAATTCTGTCATATAAGGTTTGCAGACAGAACCTTCGCTGCACTTCAGTCTTCCTATATTAAATTGTTATTGGAAAATCAATAGATAAACTTTGCCTCACAACACCCATCTTCCTGTCTCCCAGGTACAGGAGAGCCATACAGAAGAGCCGGGGGTCAAAGGTTAGACGAGCGGAGGGCACGACCATGGACAGTGAGCCGGGGCCTCCGCCTGTCCCCAGCGCCCCCATCAGCGCCGGGACAACCACCGCCAGTATCACCAGTACGAGCCCCAGTACAGCAAGTCCCACCACCACCAGTAGCCCCACCTCGGCCAGCCCCAGCACGACTAACCCCAGTACTGCCAACCCCAGCCCCAGTGCCGCCAGCAGCAGCAGCATGAGCGCGGCCAGCAGTGGGCCTGGCACGCCAGCAGGGAGACAGGCTGGCCCTCAGATCTCCATCTACAGTCGCATATCAGACAGACAGACCGCTCAGGTAAGCTGCCAGCTGCCGCACTGAGGCCAAGGGACAACTGGACAGCATGGAACATTGTAGGATATATGTCCGGCATTACAATTTCATACTATTTCTGATGTGGACATACAGACATTAATAGTTGGTGTAATTTGTATGGTGCTACTGCCCTCTATTGGTATTTCCCACTATGCAATAATATTTAACAGTTGTGTTTGAGTTTATTGCAATATTGTAGATATAGATTGTTTTAGAAAATGTCTAAAGTACCTGTGCGTTCAGTGAGTCTTACATTGCATTACATCTTACATTGCCTGGCAACTAGGCTGTTAATTCACGGTCCAAGATGGTAGAGGGTTGTCATTGTGTAGATTCTGAGCATAGTTAAAGACAGCAGATTCATCTCTCCATCGTCTGCCAGCGGCTCTAATTAACTAGGAGGATTTGGTTGAACATCGCAGGGCAGGTATCTTTTAACTTGGGAACCTGTTACACAATGTGAAAAATATATCCTTATTGGTGTCGGTCAACTGCACTGGAGTGATGAAAAGTGTCAAGTTCATTGGAAAAAACAGCTAGAGTTACTTTGGGACAAATAGAGTATCATACGTAATCTCTTAATTAAATCACAGTTCATCCTGTTAATCTGCCTCTTCTTTTATTTCCTGGTGTGTGTGTGCGCGTACGCGCGCGCGTGTGTCTGCGGATGTGTGTCCGCTCTTACTTGCAGGTGATCCAGCAGGCCTTGCACCGTCAGCCCAACACGGCGGCCCAGTACTTGCAGCAGATGTACGCAGCGCAGCAGCAACACCTCATGCTGCACAACGCAGCCCTCCAGCAGCAGCACAATCTAAGCACGGCTCAGCTCCAGAGCCTGGCCGCTGTGCAGCAGGTACCACACGCTGCACAGGAATACCAGTTACACCAGAGTAGGACACACAGTCTCTGTACACTTTGGCACATAGCCACCTATCCTCTGTGACAGGGAGGGGGACACATTGGATAAACGTGGCAGTGCTGCCCACCTGCCCGTTCTCGGGCCTTCTTCGTATGTAACTGTTTGTCATGCTGTTGTGTTATGTCGTTAGTCTTCACACCATTAAGTCCAGTCCTATTCCACGTACAGTACAACATGCTTATTGACCTTGGTAAATAAAGGTGATTCAGATTGTGTTGACTCCCTATGCTGCCCTGTCCTCTTCCCCTGCCCTAGGCCAGCATTGCAGCAGGGCGACAGAGCTCGTCTCAGAATGGCACTTTGTCTCAGCAGACAGGATCTTCGCAGACCACAGTAAGTTCTGATCTTCCTGGGTCGGAGTGCTGTTTCGTTTTTTTATGTTCTGACGGTACGTTGACAATTTGTACATTTTCTGTGTAGTCTGAACGGCTTTTTGTTTTTGAGTGGGATTGGGGGCACAGTCCAGCTGTATACCCATCCCATACTGAAACAGAGGGAAGCAGCAAATTTAAGTGCTTTAGGTATTTTTTCTGGAGGGAAATTTTGCGTTGTTTAAAGGACAATTGATGTGATCAAAATCAAAGCCTGGTCTATTGTCGTGCTGCCAGATTAACCTGACCACGTCGCCAGCGACAGCCCAGCTGATCAGCCGTGCCCAGAGTGTCAGCGCCGCCCCCAACAGCATCTCCCAGCAGGCCGTTCTGCTGGGCAGCCCCTCCAGTCCCACGCTGACCGCCAGCCAGGCTCAGATGTACCTGCGTGCACAGATGGTGAGATGCTGGAAGCATGTATTCTCTCTCTCTCTCTCTCTCTCTCTCTCTCACGCACACACACACACATACATAAATGCACGCATAATACTCTAGAGATGGTGTTTGTTTGGTTCCTTTCATAATCTTAGTTCTATAGATGTCATATTTTTCTCAGAATCATTATGCAGTTTTCAAAGCTGTTCCAATACTGGTTGTGTGGAATCACATTACACACTGTAAATGACAACGCTCAAGCACGAAGACTCCACGAGGTTAAACCCGTGCAAGCTGTTTCTGTTAATGAGTCATTAAGGGATATATCCTTCATGGGTCTGCTCTCCTAGTCCCAAGCTGATGTTTGTACAGGTCTGACATCCCCTGGCCACAGAATGAAAAGGGCATGCGTGGTACTGTTTTTCTCTATGTTGAGATGAGGGGAAAGCCTTTTCATTGTTTTGAGAATTTCCATGATTTCTCTTTAGATATTACCTTGTACACTTTAATTTTAGTGCAAAACTTTTTCTTATAGGAGGCATAACTATATTAATCTGTACTATACAATGCCATTCTATATCTACTTTTTTAGTATTTTTTACTAACTTATTTTTATTGTCCTGCTAGATACTGGATAGGCTAACATGCAGTTCTTTGGCAAGTCAGTTAACTTGGTATATTCTGTGCTACTTGCACTTTGTGCATGTCAACCAGCTCTTCTTTGTAATGAGCAAAAAAAGCCTTACTCTCATCCGGGTAAGTGTTAGATTGGCATATTTTTTATCTTTGCAGTGGATGGTGGTTCAAACACGTCTTTTTCCCCCCACATTTGGTTTTGGAACTTGTTTCTTACATTTTGTAGGAAAACCACTGATTGTTAATTGTTAAAAGTCTGGCACAGCACAACAGAGTGTGGAGAAAGGTCTGGCATTGCAAAACTAATTGCCAAGAGGCAAGCCTTTTGTCTGTCTCTTAAAGCTATTTCTATAGCAACTGATAACTTTACAACACATTCCCAATGTGGATAGATATAGCTATATTAATGCTAGATTAAGTCTCAAGGTTATGCTTGCTAGTTTTTACTGTCCACATTTGAATTGTTTTGTTGGTGATCGGTGTTCTGCTCCCACTGATCCAAAATGATTTACCCTGAATGTGCTGTTCTTGTTGCTCTGTGACGTCCAGGCTCAGCAGAGCAACCTTGTTCAGGTAGCCAGGAGCCTGGGTCGCGCTGTCCCTCTGTCGCCCCAGCTCATCTTCACTCCCACTGCCACGGTGACCGCTGTCCAGTCGGAGAGCACCACCCACTCCTCCTCGTCCTCGCAGGTACTTCAATGGGCTCTGCAATCCACTGTGACATAACCACTGTTTGTGTTTGGCTATTCGATAAAAATTTTGTTTTTTTTAAATATGGGATAAAAAAGGCTGGTGCCTAAAAATCAATTGCACATTCTCAACTTTGTTATATATTTGTAACACATATAGTTCCTGTATACACCACTAGATGGCATCAATGTCACAGAATGTTCCCTTGCAGATTTACATACCTTATCACAATAAGAGTAGTAATATGATTACTTTGGGGGGAAGGCTAAATGTTAATCAGAAGATTTGTTGCAGGGTTGGTTGTCAACTGTATTTTTATAATTGTGTGATTATTACTAAAGCCCATGAGAATGGAACTTCTCATTTTAGCTACATATTTTACCACTAACACTTCATTTGCATTACCTTGTGCCTTTTGAAAAACTTTTGAGTTAGCATGCTGTTACATATCACGTGCATCTTACATATAGCGTCATCTTAAATAACTTGGCATTGATCACTGTGCTTTCAGAACCAGGTCCAGAACCTAGCCATCCGTGGCCAGCAGGGGACAACCTCTTCCTCCTCTTCCTCCTCCTCCTCTCAGAGCCACACCATGCAGGCCCTGAGCCTTAAGCAGACTCCTGTCCCCATCCAACCTGCTGCACTGCTCAAGAACCCCGGCCAGGGCCCCGCTGGGAAGGCGGGCTCCTTCGACGGCTCTGGCGAGGCTGGAAGGAAAGGGGAGGGCGCCATGGTTACGGAGGTACGCGCCATTAACATGAGTCGCAGCGTGACATCAGTGAGTGGCCAGCAGCTCATAGCTTCAGGTAAGTGGCTTATCCTTCATACATCATACCTCATGTTTATCTCTGATATTACCTGAGGTACGGCCGTTACTCACTCACAATGACAACACTTTTGGGGGATTATATAGTACCACAACACACTCGGTCTAGGCATTCAAAATGCTTTTGGCTACATGGTGTTAAAGTATCTATTGTCAGTAGCCTATCAGAGGTGAGAACAGAGACTAGGTTTCTCCAGGCGGTGTGGGGTTGCTGCTCTTAGATGTTGCTCAGCAGCCCCCACTGTGGCAGCTTGTTTTCATTTTTGGTCGGCACAATAATTAACCTGTCAACTGAAGCTCGCTCTGTCTCTCCAGTCAGCATGCATGTGTGCTACATTTCACACCTAAAATGAAACATTCGGTGGTTTGTTGCTGTAATGAAACTTTACCCAGGCCCTGGTGAAGTTAAGTTGTAACAGTCCACTTCTCCTTTTGATAGCTGGTGGGCCTGTCCGGGCCGGCACCACGCAGGTTCACTGTAGGGGAGATGAAAGCGCAGTGGGGGCTGTCTAGAACCGTCCAGTGCGGTAGTGAAGCTGCAAAGAGCCACGTTGCCACCAATCGGGTCTTTCTAGACTACTTATTGTGTACCAGAGAAACAGCAGCTGTGGTTTTTTTTCTGGACGCGTGAATGACTGTGAATATGGCAGCAGTCAACCCGCTCCATAGCCGTACATGAGGATGGTGTGTGTGTGTGTGTGTGTGTGTGTGTGTGTGTGTGTGTGTGTGTGTGTGTGTGTTCGGACCAGTGACAGCGTGGGTTTGTGTGCCATGCCGCAAACCTGGAGGGGGATTAACTGAGCGTGTAAGCTCTCACAACTGTGTCTTTGTCTGGCTTTGTTAGAGTAATGGATTCACATGAAAGTGAAAGGGAGAAAACCGAAATTCTGGCTAGAAATTAGCATGGGGTTGCCATAGTAGCGAGCCACGCGGGACGAGCGGGCCCAGGAGACGCAGACGAGCAGTGACTTTGGGGGGAGTGGGGATGAGAACAGGGAGGCAAACAGGTTTGGCGCCCTGATCGGCCGGGGGTCATGTTTCATGAAGACGGCTGTGTGTGCTCAGTGCTGGGCTGACTTGCGTGAGGTAGAGAAATACACCTTTGCTTACCCATGGGTTTATTTTGGCAATTAACTGAAGGTAAATGGCTTGGGTAACGTCAGTGGTTCCATGATCCTGAGCATGGAATTGTATAATGGTTAATCCTACAGTAAGATTTAATATAAGTCACAATTACAGTCCGGAGCAGACCTTCGTTTTACTGTCCTGTCTATTTATGGGGGGGCCTAGTTGTAATTGAACCGTCAGTCGGAAGGAGTGCTCAGACAGATCTTGTTGGAGAAGCCGTGTATGTTGTTCCGACCACAGGCGAGGATCGTTTCCCCTTGAATGGGGGATTGGCTTGGGAGGCAGCTGCTCCACCGTTTGGCTCATTGTGTACATTAGTTTTCATCACCTCCTCTTGGCAGCCAGAAGGCCTCCTAGCACCCCTCGACAACCACAGCGTGTTACCCCGAAAGGACCACCTTGCAGATGAACAGGTCAAACGGCTGGGGCACCGCCTCTAAAACAGTGCTACGTGGTGTTTTACTTCGGCCGGCTGGCGCCGAGCTTCTCCTTTCTGTCAGCGATTTAAGTCTTTTGTCGTCTGAATTATAGGTTTCCTTTGGCAGAAGTGAAGTGTTCGTTTTGGTGTTTGCGTTGTGTTGTATCCATATCAGACAACCCCTGTCTTTTATCTGTTACCTGAGTGTCCTTGTTGTATCAATTCCATCTCCCCTACCACTGTAACACTGAAATGTTCGGTGTTTATTGTTTTAAATGATTGAAATAGCTAGTCAGTAATGTTTCAATGACCCGGTTGGGCAACGCCTGAGAGAAGATTCAACAATGAGTTGGTGCGTAGAGGTAGTTTCGAGAATGTGGAAACTTAGGGATTTTCCAGTGGCTGGTGTTGTAAACCCATAGGGATTTAGAACAGAGTCTTTTTCCCTTTGACATCCTGAAACCACACACAGACACACACACAGCCATGCTCGTCAAGTCCACTGAGGAAAGGATGTGTGAGAGAGTGGGGCTGTGTCAGATCTGAGTCATTTCACTCCTTAATCCTAAAGCCTTGAGTCAGAATAGCATTTAAATGACCCTCTCCTTCCAAGGCCTTTCTCTGTTTCTGATTTAAGGGTCTGAGAAAACAGTTGAGTCGTAGCACTGGCAGGGAAAGACGCTTCTCATATCCGGTGTGCACTGCTGGGTAACCCCCACCCTCTTCTCTCATCTGTCCAGCCATCTTAGACAACCCCTTAAATGGCTGGATAGCGGCTTTGGGGTCAAATTCAGTGTGGAGAGTGTTCCAAGCAAGTTGTCAGACATTCAAATATTCATGTCTGACATAGAGGCATGCTGACCTCCAAAAGAGTGGAAACGCTCCTAAACGAGAAGGGTGTCCGTGTAGAAGGCTATGTCATCCTAGTAGTGGTCCTTCATGCAGTATCCATGCTACTGCTCTGTACAAAACGTCCTCACCAAAGGCCCTCGCTCACCAACATTTTGCTGACCACATGTATTCAGCCAACCTACGTGAACATGAAAATACTTTCCACTAAATCTCGTGGTACAGAACAGCTAATGGACCCGTGGAAATATCTGTATTTTCCACAGCATCCAGGGGGTAACTTATCTGTGCAGCTTCACTTGGAAAATGTTTGGACCAGATGCAGTCTAGCCCACACAAAAAAGGGATGAAGCTAAATGGACTGATGAATTTGGCTTTAGCCATTCTTAGATTTATAGGTGGAGTCAGCTTAATGCCACGACACAACACATGTTAGCATAACGGCTAGGCACTTCTGCACAACCCTTTTGGAGCCCCTTGGAAAACAAACAGGCTCATAGTTCTCACGCTAGAGCTCCATATTAAACGGCATGATGCAAATTTGCTTGTTTTTTACCCCTCCATTTTTCGAGAATGACACAAACCAACTTGTCTATTTTCTTGGGAGGGCCGTGTTTTCAGGCACCAGGCGGATTAAGGGCAGTATTCTGACTCAGCTAGCCCCAGGCAACTTTCAGCGTGTTGGAATTGTTTTACCTCTACCATGCAATCTGTGATTGATGAGCGATGTGCCATGTGGAAAGGAAGTTTTGAATTCCGGTTGTCATTCAGTCTGCATCACTGACAGGTGTCGACAGGGACCACTTGGAGAGAGATTCTGACTCATAGTCCAGGTCAAATCTGTGACAGGTTAGCGTCTTTCAGCAATAGCAACACAACCGGGAAGCAAAACTAATGTCTCTTGAGGCATGCTTGGGCATCCAGTTTCATTAAGTAGCCAAAGTTTCTCTTTAGTCTTTGAAGCAATTAAATGTGTCTGGACTACTTTTCTTTATGGTAAAAAGCAAGCGTATTTATACAAGTGTTTTTGTTGTGGTTCCAGCATACACCCAGATCCATCCGCACTCCCTGGTGCAGCACCACAAACAACAACAACAACAACAGCCATTTGTGCTTCAGCAGAGCCAGCACTCCACCCAGAGGACCCAGAGCCAGCTCCCCCAGACTGCCTCCATCCAGCCTCACTTCCACACACCCAGCCAGCCCACCCACCATCCTGTCCCCGTTCTACCCAAGCCGGCCCCTCACCAGCCTTCCACGCCCAGCCAGCACGCCACCATCTTCCATTCTACCATCAGTCCCCACACCCTTCACTCCAGTCTCAATCAGGCCAGCAAAGCTCAGCCTGTCCAGCTCACAGCCATTAATCTGCAAATACAGCCAACACAGGTGAGGTGTGGTCTAAACAGGCTACTGGTGCAGTTTCACATAGAATGTAAAATACAAAACTGGTATCAATATCACTGAATGATGGCGCAAGTCAACAAACTGTATTCACTGGGCTGAATAAACTGTAATGCAAAGCCGTTATTTTTTTATCAATACACTCCCAGGCTTCCCGATTGGTCCAGGACCATAAAGACAAGCCCACCTCGTTAGTGGTGAGAGAGAGTTGTGCGACACCTGCAGTGCAGCTCCATCCGCCCCATCAACCCCAGCTCCATCATCCGCTCCACCAGCCACAACACCCACCCCATCAGCCTGCTCATCAGCAGCCACAGCCAGTCCCTCAGCAGCAGCAGCAGCAGCAGCGGGGGCCTATACCGTCTCCAGCACCGCCCCTCAAGCCCACAGAGCAGCCTAAGACTGACCCTGTAACCCCAGTGGTCCAGCCACAAGGTAAACATTACCATGAAAGTTATAGTTGTTCCATCCTGCCATATGTGGATTACCTATTTGATAAATATACATGTTGCAGACCATGTGCAGTAAAATGAACACAGTTCTACTGAAGGTGGTTTAGGGTTAGTGTGTAACACTCACTGATGCTATCGATAAAGTAGTTTTCAACTCTCATTTGTTTTTGCCTGACTTGGCTTAAAGCCAGAGACTAATGCTTTGTAATTTGAGTTTCCAAAATGTCTAGTCTGATAGGTCTTTACTTTAGTATTAGTCTTGTAAAACATGCTAGTCTTCAGTGATTGTTTTGCTGACTGCTTGATTGAGCCATAGCTAATAACATGCTATCATGCTGTCATAATTTCAAACAACAGCTACTTGAGTTTAATTCACTACTCACAGCGAACTGACTGTAAAACCTTATGCTTAAAACTTTAAAAAAAGCATTATTATTATTATTATTATTATGCTACTATGTTGGGTGAAAGATTTTGCTTTAAATACATTTAAAATGTTTTGAACAAATCATCTTACAGCCTCACTTGTGCTAACTACTGAAAATCCCTTAATATGAAAAGGACATTTTATTGCTGTACAGCACAATCAAAAGGCATAAGGCCACATTTACTACCTGTGCTCTAGTGTAAATATATAGTAAGTGTGGTACTCCTCTTCACATCAGGATAATCAAAATAAACAGACAAGTCCTTTTAGATTATGTCTATAAATAGACCCGGAACTTTGGCTCCTAGCTATGACCAGATTGCAGTACATGCCTAACATGCTGAGTATTTGAACATGTCCCAAACATTAGGGATTTTTTTTCACTGTATTTGGCAAATGATTACCTTTCCACAAGTGACGTCGTTTCCTCATGGATTAGAGAGAATGCCATGCAAAATCATATCAAACAACTCCGCAATCCAAACGCAGGCACGCATTGATTTAGAATGTGTATTTGTCTGTTTAACGTGCAGTTAAAATGTGTGAAAAGAAATTCGAACAATTATAATGACCTATAACGTTTGTCACAATATATATATATAACTATCAGTTATAGTGTAGCAGCATTTGCGCGTACATATGTGTTGAAAAATTGCAACCGTACAATACACAGCCTTGGGAGGAAACAAGAGGGGCGGTGCCTCGTCTACGCAGCAACATTTCAGGACCTCTCAAACAAGTGCGCTTCGAGTGCACGACTTCCTCCGCCCACTTTGAAACAGCCGCTGGTTTAACATAGTGGAGACGCTCATATTAAACTAGTGTTTAAGCTGCGGGCTTTGTTTTGTCGGACACCGAAAACGGTTAAAACAAACGTCGCAGTAAGTTTGACAATGACACATCCTTATTCTGTTTTTAAGAAAATGTTATGTATATTTGTGATTTTAGATTCGCGATTGGAAATGTGAATGTGATTTTTAGATAAGATACATTATCTGCTGCGAGGGAGCTCAGTACTTTGCTTGTGAATGGTCCGAAGAGTCAAGATATTTGTGTAGTCTGAGAAATGTATTTAGATCTATTCCATTGTATTAGGTTATTGCATGTGAACTTAATGAAAGATACATGCACCACTTGAGTGTTAGATGTAGACTGCTGTGGTATTGTTTTACGGATGAAGTATTGCAAACTAGCCAATGCACAGGTGGATACATAGGATTGCATGTATGGCCCCCTTGCAAAAAGAAAATGTGGATTCTTATTAGAAATAGTGATGGCGGACAATAGATTTGATGTTCAAAATATATTGAATTCATCTTTTAATGCAGGTGTTTCTTTAGTTATTTCATTTGAAAACTTTGTTCAAGTTGGTACAAATATTGGCTGCATATATGTATCTCTACTTGGTCTCAGTAGCACCTTTCAATGACTGCTAATTTATTGACAGGAGTTCGAGGCTCTACCAAGAGGGTGAGTGCTGCACCTGAGTCACCCCCTCCAGTCATGACCTCGGGCAATGGTAGTGAGACCCCGCCGGTGACCGGCAGCACAGCCCAGAATGGGGAGAGCAAGCCGCCGCAGGCCATCGTCAAGCCCCAGGTCCTTACGCACGTCATCGAAGGCTTTGTCATCCAGGAGGGAGCAGAACCGTTCCCCGTGTGTGTAAGTAGTACCACTATTCTCCCCAGGGAGGTTCCTGTTCTGGAAGTGAAGAAGTAAACAACGCTGAACCAGCTTGTCTCCTGTGTGTGTGTGTGTGTGTGTGTGTGTGTGTGTGTGTGTGTGTGTGTGTGTGTGTGTGTGTGTGCGTGTGCGTGTGTGCACGCTTGCATGTCTGTGCGAACCTGCACCTTCGTCTTCAGGGATATGTGTCTGTTAGCTCTAAACACAAAACACAAATCATATTTGCTCGTTCTACTCTGCCACTGCTTTGTTTTGTGTCAAGTATAGTTGAACACTGTTAAAATGTCTGCTCTTGGTTCCATTTGCTCTCTTAAACTTCTAAATACATTTTGTTGATCTGTTCTTGCATTTGAATGACGTCATTACTTGATTTGTTGAAAGGCACATAGCCAATAAGATACACAGCAGAATAGAAGTGAATGATTTATTTAATTTGTGTTTTACCTTTATTAAAACAGGGAGGTCTAAACAAACATCAAGGTCTTATTTTTAATGGTGCCCATTTATTCCAAAGCACAATCATAGACAAACTCATAAAAACAGAATATTAAACAGGTGGGCTATGGTTTAGATGTAAATAAAATGTTTTAGTTAGATCTTTGTGAGATACTGCTTTCTACTGGACTTTAATTGCATTGTCTAGTAAGGGTGGTTACAAGGTTGCAGTTTCTAATTGTTGGTGAAAGAACACCACTGGCTCTCATTTCTATTTATTCAATTGTATTAGCTTTTATTGGATTTATTTGCAGTAATACAATTTAACAATTTATGTTGTCGTCCTTAGTTGGAACGTCTGCCCATTTTAGTGGACAGCCCTCAAAAACTTGACCAACAGTTGTCCTCTGACCCTGACAAGACTCCAGGCAGTAACCCAGGCAACAGCGACTCTGAGACAGAGGACCTCACACAGGAAGGTGAGCTATGCAGTCACCTTTTTTATCTACTGCTACAGATTTTATATGGTAAAGATTGGTTACAAATCATATTTCATTTTGAATGATTTGACCTTAAATGCAAAAAGGAGGTGCTACTTTTTTTTTTAAATGTCTTTAAAATTGAAATTGTGATCTACCCACAGATTTGAAAGACCAAGAAGAAGTGCCCAAGCTAACTTGTGAATACTGTGGCCGGGTTGACTTTGCTTATAAATTCAAGCGCTCAAAGAGATTCTGTTCGATGGTGTGTGCGAAAAGGTAGGTTGTTCCTTCCAGGGATGCTGATGGGCTCCATTTGAGAAAGGTGCAAACTTGAGCACCAAAAAAATTGGTTCTAATTGTCTCATTTTGAATTATTGCGTATTGGACTCCCATGCTCTCTGTATTTTAATCATTGTCGTAAATTATTTACAAATGTTCCTATTCTCGGGTCAAACATGTCATTTATGAATATATCCAATAACCTTTTTTCTTTGTTGAAAAAGGTACAATGTAGGCTGCACAAAGCGGATAGGTCTTTTCCGCCCGGACAGGACAAAACCAACTAACCGCTTCCGCAAAAGATCGCAGGGGCATTCCAGTGTTGAAGCCAAAAAACAGGTTTGTTGACTTCACACCAAGTTCAAACTTATCCCACTCTCAGCAGGCGGAACGAAAGCGTACATTTACCGTCCCACAACCCCAATGTCTCCTGTGTAAAACTTCCCTGTATTTTTGTTCCTGTTGCTCTTTCTTTCTCCAGAAGCTGTCTCTGTCCCCACAGCCGACCAAGGGGGGCTCCGTGTCCTCCCCTCTCCCCTCCCAGCCGAGCCAGGGGGAGTCCAGCCTGTGTTCGGACATGTCCAGCTACGAGGAGCCCCCCTCCCCCCTGTCCGCAGCCAGCTCTGGGCTCCCTGTCCCTACCCACCGCGAGTCCGGGAGGACCTCCTCAGACCAGGAGGCCTGCAGCGGCGGAAGCAGAGAGCTGTCTCACCTCGATCAACATTTTGTACCCAACGACCCCACCAAGTGGAACGTAGAGGAAGTGTACGAGTTCATCCGCACCCTGCCAGGTATTGTTACGAGCTGTGTCACATTATTGGCTTTGTTTATTCAGTTTATTCAGTGAGTAGTTTAGAAACAATCGTCTGTTTCTGAAAATAAACACAATCCTTGCAAAAAAAGAATTGTTGGTTAATTTAATTGACAATTTCAGGCTTTCAGAGCAGTATTTTGTTTTGTTTCGGTGCTCTCTGTTGACAGGGGTTATCATATAAGGTAATGTGTCATATGTTGTTCCTGCCGTGTTGTAGGTTGTCAGGAGATTGCAGATGAGTTCCGCTCTCAGGAGATTGACGGGCAGGCCATGCTCCTTCTGAAGGAGGACCACCTCATGAGTGCCATGAACATTAAACTTGGACCTGCACTCAAGATCTTCGCACGCATCAACATGCTCAAGGACTCTTAGCCTGTGTGTGTGTGTGTGTGTGTGTGTGTGTGTGTGTGTGTGTGTGTGTGTGTGTGTGTGTGTGTGTGTGTGTGTGTGTGTGTGTGTGTGTGTGTGTG
>JAVQJS010154980.1:0-21509 GCA_036024795.1 Galaxias rostratus
CCCTTCGTACAGAAAAGACTCACACACAGTGTGTGTATTTTGACCTCCACCGAACCCCTGAGACTGACTCACCGAACCCCTGGGGTTCGATCGAACCCAGGTTAAGAACCACTGTTCTAGTTGCACAATTATGACAGAGACAAAAGCCGCTACTTCTACATACTGTATATACCATATACTGTGCTTGAAAACCACATCAGACCAGTCTCTCAGCAGCTGTTCCAGTGTTTGGCCATAAGCAATGTTCCACTTCTCCAGTCATCTCCACTCATTGAAACCTAACACTGCTGCTGCAGTCTAATTGACATGTGGGTGAGCAATGACTATCGGTGGAGAGTCTTACAGACAGGCCACTGAAGGGAATATCAGGGAGAACTAATCAATATCGATAGCAAACGGCCCAAATTACTGGAACAGACAGGTAGGGGAGCCAGTTTAACAGTCGCGAGGCATAGCATCTGAAAGTTGGTAGGCAGCCCTGTGGTTTGTAATAACATAGAATCAATATCTACTGCCTGCAAACCTTGTCGAGTTAAGTTATTAATTGGGTTTGAACAATACAAGCCTGTCATGTGTAGTCTTGTGGGGCACCGGTAATTTAAACAGTGCCCATTTTCCCTTGGCAAAAAATCCCTGTCTACATTGTTTTAATGCTGTGCAGTACTTATCCAGTCTATTGTGGGCCTCCATGCACCGTCTCTGGTTAACACCCATGGATTTAGTAGCAGCGGAAAATCTAATCCAAAGTCTCCCGTGTAGAAATGTGCTGCAAGAAGAATCCAACCACATGCTAACGCACTATACAAACAGAGGAGAGTTGCTGTGTCACAGAGCTTTGTCCATCGCTGTTATTATTTTTCATGTTCCGTCTTATTTGGAATAGCTCCTCAAGTAAAGCTCTGTCTTTGTTCCTTACCAAAATTAATGACATGGAACAAAGATGATTTTCAGTTAATGTGTAAGCATTATATTGACAAAAAAGTCAATATAAGAAAGGTTTTATTCTTAATAATTGGTTTGTCACATGCGTTTCACACATATCTTCACATACACAAAATGTGCACTGTTTGGTCGAGAACATAAGAAATTAGAAATAAATACTCAACAGCATCTAACAATAACTATCAATAAATATGTAATTCTTCTTACTTTGGTACCCTAGTAAGGCCTAGCCAGTGGAAGCAACACATGAATAAAAACAAACTAAGCAAAGAGAAAGAAAAGAGCACATCAGACAGCACAAATGTTGAAACGTATCAGAGCATTGCATAAGAAAAACAACAAGAAGACAACATCTAGAAGTAAGAAAGGCAAGCCATGATGAAGTGTGCAAATTAGAGCCTTTTGCAGCTCTTCATTATGTTAGAGCTGGACATTTTTCCATTCCTTATTATGAACCATTAGTCAGAAAGTAACTTTGATCCTCTGTGGATCTCATCCTATTCATTCCGTTAGACTTAAAATATATATAATGAAGTCTCTCCGATCCCTAGTTCAAAGTTAATGCATTGTTAAAACCCTCTCTCCATTTTAGAATGGATTATTCTAAAATGTATGATGCGAGGCGCTTCAGTTGAATTCCTATAACTTGCTTTGTGCAGACAAGGTGGCAGTGTTTGTGTGTTGTTGTTGTTGTTTGGTTTTGCTTCCTGGCGGTGAGGCAGGGTGTCTCCCCACCGATGACCCATTCATCTTCCTGAGAGTGATAATGATTGCTGTCTTGCTCTCTCCCAGCCTGGCTCTTACTCGATACCTCCGGCTGGATGTCTGAACAATTAGGAGTGGGCCCGGCTTAAAGTTCATGGGCCTCTTATTAGAGCCATGATATTGAGAGAATGGGAACCAACACACGTCGGCTTTGGGCTAACCTGACGCTTGGCATTTTAATTTTATAGAATAGAGGCTCAACAGTACATATTTTCTGGGTCTACAATGCAGGATTTATTTTGGAATCAGATCAAGAGTGGAATAGTTATTTTCAATACATTAATAATAATAATAATAACGACAATAATAATAATTCATTTGATTTAGTTTTAGTGCTTTTCCCAGGACTCAAAGCGCCTTGCAAATCGGTCCCCGTATTATAATTAATATTACCATCAACCTTATGTCACGCATTATGCCGACGATGCGTGCATGCTCTCTCATTACCCTGCCTGTTAGCAGCACCACGGCCCGGGCTAGTTCTGAGTACTGAACTCCGTTATTATGAAACCTTTATTTTTACCCAGATACAGTGTGTCTCACAGCCATTAATAGATACCTGCAACAAAAAGGTTTGTTGGAAAGAAGTCACATCCCCTACAGGGGTCACATAAACAACATAAATGAAAAGATCGACTCGGGTGTCTGAACTTTGTGGTTTAGTTTATCTGTTGATATCGCAGGGTTAAGAAACCATTAGCGGCAAAAGGGTTTTCTACATTTCCTATGTTCAACCCACTTGAATGCCGGTGCCTAGAGCCCTGGCTAGAATTGATGGCTACTTTGCCTAAGGGTTTACACTTTACTGTGGTATTCATGACGACTCAAAAGGTCAGTGCAAAGAAACTGGGTGTATAACGCATAAAGAAGCAGCCTAGAGTGGTAGATTTTGTGAAATACAGCGGTGACTATTTTCAGCTTTATGCAATTGACCAACCTTTGCAGATTTGAAAAGGGCCGTTGTAACACAAGTTTCTTTTGTCCAAAGATAAAAATTGTCAAAAGATCAAAGAAAAAGAAAAAAACCTAAACTTTATTATAAAAGAAACATCAGACTCAAAAGCATTCAACCGGCATGAAGGGTAAATCCTGAAACTAAATGTGTAAAAAAAACGTCGATAGAGAAGAAGATCCACAATCCACTGTAAATATTTTTACAACTTAAATAAAGCGTTAAAAGTTCAAATAAACAATGAAATAGCCAGATAAAAACAAGAGTGAACAGCATGGGACATTAGATAATGATGTATTTTCATGTATGGTGCGTGCAATTAAAATGCTTCATCACTTGCAGTGTGTTTCTTACAATGGGCTCATTGCATGGTTAAATCGATACTATGCAGCGTTAGCTTGCTGCCTTTTTTATCTTTTGTTTTATCTTTTTAATTGCCTGTCAACACGAGGTTGACAGTTATTGACATTGGAAAATTGAAATCCATTTTTCTCTGGCCTCACACAAATTGTTCACAAGGTCAGAGATGTCCAGTACTGGACTATGGCAGGACTAGATTTGTACTTCAGTTGTGGTAGGACTTGGAAGCCAAGTATAGACCATACATCACAAACATCCTTAAACACCAGGGTAAATCCAAATTATGTTTACGGTAGATTTTCACGGAATTCATTCTTAGATAAATGCTACTGATATGAGGTATTGTTAGATACCATAGCAAGTTATGAAACGCAAAGACAATTACTGTTGATGGTTATAGGGGGTTATTAAAATAGAAAACAGTAGTTTCAGCTGGCTGTAAAATTTCTAATGTTGCTTAATTTTAGTATTGATGTAGTAATGATAGCTGACATATGATGTATTGATGATGGACACATCACACTTGCAGTAGAAAGTCTATCAAATACCATGGCTCTAAATGCTCAATGATCATAGCAACCATAATGCCTGTCATCCTTTTACAAGAACCAACAATTAGTAGTCAAGGAAAAGAAAACAATACTTAGTCTTTTAGGGTTCTGTTTGATGGTGATTAAATCATTCCTTGAAGCCTGACTAAAGCTCTCCATGCACTCTCTCTCTCTCTCTCCCTCTCCCTTTATCTTGCTCCCCGTTTCTCTCACTCTCACGCACTGCTTTTAAATGACAAGTGAATCAAATCATCACAAATCCTTAAACTTCTTCTCCGGTGTAATGTAAGTCTCTACAAAATTCATGGTGTACTGCAGTCATATAGGAAACTGTTATGAGCTGGTTTGAGATACTTTATTCTTGTACATCTCATTTGCATTTGTTCAACATTTGAAATCCAGCAGAGTTAAAGTGTATAATTTCACTCTGGCCCCTATAATTAAGCTGCTGATCCATATACCTGATACTGTCCGCATCTCGCTAGCTGACCAAATAGCAGTGACCGTACAATTTTGACCCCATAAGATTTGTCCAGTAAGACTATGATAAAAGGAACGGCTCTCTATTCTGCTATGCGAGATTGCTTGCATTTTTATATCTAGAACCCTAATAGTCATTGTGAACCTGATAAATGTATAAATAAATGCAACACCAGGATTGGCCATATACTGGCAAGCGTCTCTATGGGGTTGTGCTTAGAAAAATAGGTCGGCAGTTAAAACCTAGGTGTAGCAACAATTTAGTCGCTGCTGACACAAGGTTCCCACACAGCAGCCCGCTCAGAAACACAAAGTCGAGGCGCTAGGGCTGTGGCTGCTACAATTTTATTACTAGCGATTGTAGTTCCTCTCAGCAGTGGGCACCAGTAGTCTCCCTGCTAGTGGGAAACTTGTTTTCAGGGCAATTACTGTTGAAGCAATGCTTTGTCTGCACACTCCTCCGGTAGCCACCCACCAACAGTGAAAGACAGGTTTTCTCATCAGGCCCCTTTTGCTTTCTCTTGACTCCACAAGGCCCACATGACCCAAGCCCTAATCTAAATCTGAAAAAGGAACAAACAGCTGTTCTTTCTCCCCTTCTGTCTTCTTCACTCACCAATTGTATTTCTATTTTTTTGTAGGGCTATATCCTGCCGGAAATGTCACTGGCATCCAGAAAGCACTTAGTTATGGGCATCTGGTGCTATCATGGTCAGTAGACGACCTCATCTTCAGTCTTTACCAATGGCTTGTCAATACCTATGAGGAAATACATTTTTAATATCTGTCATAGTAAGTGGGATTGAACATTCTCACACAGGTTCAACGGAGACTATGAATGTGCCAGAATGCTAAATGTTCTTAAAGCATCCAATTTGCTCATTTGAAAGGACACACGTGACAGCCACAGTTTCTGTCATTATCCCGATGGTGTTACGTCTGTTGACGTGAGGTGGAAGACAGTGCTGGAAGCCGAGAGTGGCTTTTAGTCCGATGCCCCCTGGCATTGTATCCACTTCTCTTTGTTTGCCTCTCCGATGCTGCGCATATGGTATCTATTCCACAGGGTGTGTGGGAAGGCCACTTACAAGGGCCCCGTACTTAACACTTGTGTTTTCGCATAGTTTGATCCTACAAATACCCGAGCTGAGTATACTACTTGTTTATTGACCTTTTCCTCTGTACACAAAACATATATCGCATACAGAAATAACCTATGGTATTTGTAAGCATGAAGTGACTGTGTTATGGTTTGAGGATGATTTAATATTGTGGTCCTTTGTAAAGGCGTTGTTGGGACATAAAACCGACTGCTTCAGATCAATTCATGGAATTGTGTTGATGCACATGACAAGACTAGCACACGCAGTTACCTGAACAATAATTCAAGACGTGTTTGTCAGAAAAGCAAGGGGATGTCTGCAAAAGTTAGTAAACAACTGTATTCAGAAAGAAAAGGGCTTGAATGAACAACCAAGATTAGTCTGTATGAAAGACTCAAGCTTAAGAAGATCATTGAAAATTGTGCAGCCATGGAGTAAGACTGATGATCCTCTATCTTGAAAGCAGCCGCTGTGAAGGAGTCTGACAGTGCATTTATATCTGCAAAAGTTGGATCAATTTTTGGAGAGTGGCTTCGAGCATAACAGTGGGTGCAACAGGAGGCCGAGGATATGGTGTCAGACTCTGTTACAGAACAGTTCTGAGTTTGATCGCCAAGAAACAATTATTTGACTCTGTCAACACACAATCCCTTCCGCATATTCTTTCCCCTGTGGGTGTAGAAACTGCCCCACAAGTGTGTATATGCTGTTTCCATCATCAGTGATAATGGTCCGCTGATTATCCAATTAATTATTATGGCCACGTTTCATTTACCAGAGCTTAAATATTTAACAAAGTGCAATGTTTAATTACAAAGAATGTCTTATTGAGGTCCGCAAGAGACCATACTACTGTTAGTAGATGCTTGTTGTTCCCTATAGAAGTGTAAGGCCAAATAGCAGTCGCTGTCCTTGCCTTTATCTAATTTTTAGGATGTGATAGAACACCGGAATGGTTCCGTTCTTTACGGTCGTGTTCCTGAATCTGCTAGTGAAAAAAAATATTACAACGTATCTAAAATAGGAACATGTTGTATGTGTCACCTACAGGTCACAATAGAGCCTTATTGAAATCATTTTTCAGAATTTAGATTTTCTAGGACAACGTTTTGGGGAATTCCACTGTCTGTCCACATACTCCAAACGATTTGACTGAAGATGATTGTATGTCCAGTAATGAGTCATTGAGTAGTAGATTGGTAAATAGAGCATATCTTAGCATACACAGCTTAGCTTTTACTTTCCATTCTAGGTAACTTAGAGTGTTGAGAATAAATTGTTTTAGCTCATTGGCAGAAGAGAGAATCAATATTCCCACTGTGTGCAACAATTTACTATGCAGACTATAAAATAGGCTATTTTAGAGAGTATTACATAATTAGAAATTATTAATTGTATCAGGGGTCCTAGAAGTTGGAACAGTATATAAAACACATGCATTGGTTACCTCTATTAACTTGCAAACGTTTATTAAAGACCCTTTCTCTACAGGCAGGCAGACACTGTTAATCATTTTATGGAGTTTGCTTTGTTTGATTTTATTCTTATTATTTATCAATTATGTTTCTTATGTTTCTTCATTAAATGTTTTCCTTTATTCTTGTTGTAATTTATAGTAGTTAATTGGTTTTACAGTACAAGTGTTCGTTTAAATTAGAATCCTTGTGTTTATCATATTGTGCAAATCATTTGCTTGCTAAATCATATCGCAAATTAATGTATTTTATAATGATTGGTATTGCTTTTGTGCACTTTTGGCCGATTTATTAATCTCACTTTGTAAAAAAAAAAAGAAGAAAAAAAAAGGATTTCATCCAATCACTACACTATTGACAGTGCAATCAGGGACAGCCTCTGTAGACTCTTTATGATTGCTGGACAGATGAGAAGAGTCTGGCATGTACATCAGCGTCCACCATTCAAGGACAAAAGAGTGGCTCAGCAATCAAATCCCGAGTTCTACAGGCACAAAGCAAGGCCCTGATTGCAGGTTTGGAGATTATACCACATCACAACATTCCTGTGCTGGCTGTCCCAGTGATGTGCTCTAACCGATTAGGAATTTGAATGGTGAAGTGATGATACGGCAACCTGTAACCCACTATAATGTTGCTTGTAAGTCTGGGGAGACAAGATAACCAGGCGTCTGGCTTCTGTGTGTTTGTAGGTATATTTTTGATATGGTCAATATCACAAAATGTTATGTTGTCTAGGGTGGACAATGGCCAAATGTAAGTCTCGTAGAATACACTGCATCTTTAAACATCAGTATCTTTTCAAGAATAATTCTATTCCTGACTGAATATGGTTTTATGCTGAATTACTGAATTCATTATAAAGGTTCTTTGACTGTCCCTGTGTGAAGTAGGTGTGTGACATATACGTACTCTGTTATCTAAATAGTATGCATTCATTAACTCCCAAATATGTTTGTGAGACTGCCTTACATCATACTAATTACTTCAATTAATTATGCACATCCGAGAACTTGATAAGACCCAGGGAGTGTTCACCCGATCAATGATCTACTGCACTATTTAATGCAGGCTCATAATTAACACTTTGGTTTGAAGAGATTGAAAGGAAATGCATTTGTTTTGTTGCAAGTGTTTTCATGGGTACCCTCACCTCTGAATGAGTGGTAAGTAAATTCATAAATCTACAAGGGAAATAATTAAATCCTAAAAGCTTTTAATCTTCCAGAAGAATGGCACCATTGATTTTTTTTCCTCTCCATGCAGCTTCCTCTCTTTTGTAGTCTCCTATGATCACAAGAGTCTTTGTTTGGCAGGAAGAGAGAGTCCGCAAGAGGAGACAGGCATGCTCATTATCGCCAGAAGCCAAAGTTCTTGCAACAAAAAGTCACGTGACCTGTGTGGGCACGCGTCTTATTTAGTGCGTGAGTACTCTTTGATTTACACACTCTTTTATACCTTAATGAGCCATACGGTTTAATCCTGCTCCGATGGGCGGCATGCGCAGCCCTTCTCTTTCTTTTTTTCCTGCAAGGTGTGTTGACTGGAAACTCCTGTGACCTGCCTTGGTGCATTACTCACTTGAAGGATCGCTCGCTGGCTCGCCACGCTCGTCCGACGAGCACTACTCGAAGAGCAGTGGCATGTATTAATGAGCAGGTCCTGGGTCCTTTGACTCCTCAAACCCATCCGTCAGCATCCATTTTCTTAACTACGGCGTTAGCAGACCAACAACGGCAAGGTTCGCATGCATCACAGGTGAAAAACGCCCCTTAGATATAGCATAATGGATTTTCTCATCACGACTTCCCTGTTGCCTTTAAGCCAACCCCAGCAAAAGCACAAAATGAGCTAAAGGAAATCCTGTTGTTTAAAATCTATATGTTCATCATCCATATACTGCACTGTGTATACCTTTTAAGTTGGTGTGAATATCGTAAGTAAGAATGCCTTCTAAAATGCAAATATTTGTTTAATTTGTCAATTAACTCAACGTAAATTGAATGAACTTAAGAAGATTCTAATCAAATCAATATTTTGTGTCCATCCTTTGCCCTCAGCAGCATCAATACCTCTTATGTACACGTGAACACAGTTTTTGACGGCACTCAGCGCGTAGGTTGTATCAAACACTGGAGGACTAAGCGCAGTTATATATTTTTTATATTTAGGCAGCCTCAAATTACTTTGTCTCTTCATACAGACTTGATGTTGAGATCAAGGCTCTGTGGATGCTTGTCTCTTCTCTTCCAGGAGTCCTTGTTCTTTTGCTGAAGATGGTTCTTGAAGACATTGACCATATGTTTGGTGTCGTTGTCATGCTGCACAAGTAACTTTAGGGCCATTCAGACGCCAATCATTCTTGTATAGCTCTCCAGCCCCTCAGCGGACAAACTGCCATCTGACACAGTCAAATAAAAAAAAAAGTTTTTACTCATCAGTCCAAAGCACCTGCTGCCATGGAACATCATTCCACTTTCCGCGTTTCCATGTATAGCTGAATTGCTTGGCCTTGTTTCCATACTGGAGGTATGGCTAAGTTTCCTTGGCCAGCCATTACGTTTACAGCCTCAACCCTGCACATGTCTTTGTGCTTCCTCAAAAGGGCTTGAAAAGCACATCTGGAGGCCAATGTTTGCCTTGAAATGTCTGTATGGAAGAAACCTTGCTGACACAGTAAAAGTACCCTGTCTCTTGTTGCTTTACTCATTCTTGCCATTGTGTTGTCCATGTTTTTTTTCCTTTATACTGTCTTCAGCAACCTCACATTGGTGGAAGAGTTTGGCTGTCCCTTACCTAATTTTAAACCTCCTACACAGCTGTTTCTTTTTCAGATAATGATTGTGTTTCAACGTACACTACATTAAATTGATGCTAATTAGCTCCTATTTGGGATAATTGGTTAATCATATACCTTACTATATGCCTACAATATCCCTGACATTGTGCAAGTGCAGCGAAGAAATTAGTCACATTAAATGGTGTGGATTGATTGATTGGATTTAGAGACGTCTGCTGTTCACTAACTTTCATTTTGCTGATTATGTACATTTTCTATGTTTGAAAGCATTCTCACTTCCACAGCTTTTTTTTACATCTGCAAAAAGGATTTGCATTGATTGATCAGTGTATCAAATTGTGACATTCGTCTTCCAGTTTTAAATTGTTGGAGAAAGTATGAAACTTTACAAAATGCTTTCAGCCAAAGATCATTTCGTTATTTAGTTATTTCAATAGATACTGTATTCTATGACATAGACATGATCCCAGCTCATTGAACTTTGATCTTTGCCAGATTTTCTCACCAACCCTGTTTTAGATTTATAATGAATTCTGTACTTGATCACCCATATCCAATTAGACACTATTTTGCTGAAGAGTCAAAGAACTTCTGGTGTCCTGTCTTTATTCTGTCACACTGTGCTGACAGGAGATAATTGTGCGCTGCACTGTGGTCAGGGGAAATTCTTTGGCTTAAATTTTCAAACTTTTTAAAAAATCTTCAGAGAGACTGTCTGTTAATCAATATTAGTCTTTGTCAAGACTGAAAGAAAAATAAACATCTGCAGCAAGATGCCAAATACATTTTTCATTTCAGTAGTAGGTCTATGTTCTATGTATTAAACGTTGAGCCCACTGAGTCACTTGCTAACCCTGTGCTTAAAAAAAATGTATTCCTAAAGAAAGCCGGAGTTACGCTAGATTTAAGGTTGCAGGGACTTTATGTTTCGCCGTTCTGTTTTCACCCATAAGTTCTCTAAAGCAATGTTTCCATATGTATCTGATGTCTTCAGAATAATTTACATTCTGTGATCCTATTACATGCTGTTGCCAGCCTTAAGATTTATTAGTTGAGCGAGTGTGCATGTTGACTTTTTTTCTTTTGCTAGATTTACAGATACAGTTGGGAAAAAGTAAAAGCTTTCTTCATTAGCATCCAAAGGCTTCATGTAACCTATGCACGTTAAGTCAACATAATTAACTTGATTGAGTAATCAAAGAACAGCATCCTGTTAAACACAAACATTTCCTGTGATAGGATGAGCATATCAGCTTAATGGCACTTTTGAATGATTCTATATTAGTTGTTTTTGCTAGGTTTGTGAACTGTTGGAATATACTTATAATGTACTATAATAGTTAAATTTATTTCCACCAAAACACAGAGTATGTCTGGTCTAAAGCTCATTGTGTTTCATCTTTGTTACAGATGTTTTCTGGTAAAAGGACTTTATATTATCATCAAATGACATAACTTGAGATTGATTTGCTATCTGCATGAAACACATAGCAGCATCTGGTAGACTTATTTTAACGTGATGAACAATTTATTTGAAACTCATATTTTTCAATATACTCTATGGTCTCACTCAAAGATAATTTGCTCTATTTAAATTCATTTGCTGTATTACATTATAGGGTACATCTGTAAAACGCAGGCAGGTGTGTAGTCCATAGACTTTTCTCAGTAGATTTATTTGATGTTGCAGTGGATGATTCATTTTAGAGTTCAAATTGACACACCAGTATATATCATGACAATGATGGTGAAGGTATGGGTGCACCCTTAACTTTATTTCACAGTACTTTGTCTGAAAGCAGGTAACATAGTATTAAGAAATAAAATGAAAATAAAACACTTTATTGTGCTCTTGTTTGTTTCTGAAATACTTGAACAGCAGGTCCCTGTTCTTCCAAACATTTTCCCAACATTTCTTACTTTTAGGAGACACAGAAGTGCTACAATATGCAGTATAAAAACATGTAGCTTACTAGCTAAATTACCTATAAACTTGACAGCTCTTGGAATCTATTAAAATGCATTTATAAAAAAACACAACAAATGAAGACTCAACAATATCAATACTGAAAGTAAAACCAGGAAAATTGTACACTCATACACGCTCCCAGAATTTTAAGGCGGTTGAAAGTCATAGTAAAATTTACACCCATATCCAGTCAAATATCATAGGTGAATAACAAATCCACAGCCATTAAGTTCAAGGGTTGAATTTTGACATTCGCAAATTCATACTGTAACGTGTTGATATTCTTCTTAAGATAATCTTTCAGTTGAGCTAATAGAAAAACATCTTTCGACAATGCCCATCTGAGAAAACAAACTACTCTGCTGTTTTTACTTTATTGGCTTGGAGAAATATGAAATATAATACATAGTGGGCGTATTGAGGCAAAGAGGAAACATGTAAATGGTTGTAAAAAGCATTAAATAAACCATGGAAAAAAACATAAAAGCTGCCATATACAGATTGTTATGTGTATTCTTTACATTCATCCATTAAGCTGTAGGGCACATTTTACAGTAGGTGCTGCAAAGTTTCTTTCTCCCCCAGCACCTCAACAATAGGTGAGACAGTTTTTCTCCGTGGAAAATTGTATAGATCGGGGAGGTGACGGTCAATACTATTTTCCTGAAAAAACAGAGATACGTTTTCTTAAAAGTCTTGTTTGCTCGAGGATAAGCACAGATTTCAACCAAATGCACATGGAACCTGATTCCAAATTGTAGTGCTATTGTCTCATTAATAATGATGTTCTCTAGGGTGCAGAGGGTAATGGGTTTGAGCACTGCTATTACAGAACATTACATCGGTGTCTGAAGTGGGAGGAGATGGCTATTCAGATATGTCAGCTTCTGAGAACGTAATTCTTTTCTTTCCTGTATATAACATCATCAACCCAAAAATATACAAATAATTGGAGGCCAGCCCTAAAATTCTACCTCTCACCCAATTTTACAAACATCAATCTTGGACAATGTAGTGAAAACTTTGGAAACATGTCACTCTTTTCTATTTTGATACTAACAATACAACTCCAATCAGACCACCAGTAGCAGAACATCGTTGAAGTTTGTTATAATGTACATAGAATTTAGAAAATTACAGCTTATGAATATTGTGCAGTTTTGTATGGTGGCCTCTGAAACATACATGAAATCCATCTACAGCAAAGGCTTCAAATTATAAATAGGTAGATAGAATAATTGAGTAGTGGGTGAAAAAAGAAAAAAAATTGTACCAGTGTAATTCAGGCAATGGCAACTAGTAGAAACAAATATATTAAATCTTTCCATTGGTAAACCTGATTCGTTCTTCGATAAAAGTTCTTCATTTTCACAACAAACTTTGCAAATATATAAACTGTATCTGTACATAGTTCCTTTGCTGATCAAATTAAGCAAGAAAAAAAGTATGATTGTTCCAATAGTTCTTCAAGAAAATATTAGGTTTGAGTAGACATGTTTGATCTAACAGTATTTTCTCAAAGTACACAACAGTATATCCACTGTCACAGGACTTGGCCATGCGATACCCAAATACCTATAATCCATTGTAACATAATATATATTATCTTAATTTGCAATATAATTTTCTTCACGATATAGTTTCCCCTATTAAAATTCATACATAATGGGAAGAATAAAACATTTTCGATACCCTTCTGCCACTTTGTCTTCCCGACTCAAAATATACTGATATACTTAGTGGATGATCGCAATCTGGAAGAATCCTTCCAGGAAACATTTAAGGTTTCTGTGTTGTTTATGCAATTTATGGTCCTTTAAAAAACATTTGAAGAGATTAAGATTTCTGTTGAGCCGATACACCTTTCCAGTAATCTAAAATATCATGCAAGTCCTCATCCTTGGCAAACTGCACTTTTTTACGAAGCGCGTGCCCAGCGGCCATGTACTCATCATCTTTGTGCCGCTTGCGGTGCAGTTTGAACCGCTCCCAGATGCTATGCGAAGGTTTGCAGTAGTATTCGGGACTGGATGAGTAGCTTAGATTGTGGTACTGAGGCGACAGATGAGAATAGGCTAAATCTCTGGGGCGGGGCCGGGTGAGGGGCTCCAGCATTGAGGGCATGCGCCCATCAGGCCCCTCCAGCTCCTCTATCTGAGCGTCGGGGTACGAGTGCCGGTGATCGCTGTACTGCCGCATCTTCTCTGCCTCGGCCCTCAGAATGGCGGCGGCGGGGGTCACAGTGAGGATGGTCTCGCCTGTAGGGGAGGTCTTCTCTATGTACTTGGACTCGGAGCGGTAAGGCCTCGGGCTTCGCATGGGTCCTCCGGTTGCCGTGCTGGGCCGCTTGGGCGAGGGCTGGGGAGTGCTGCCTCTGTGGTGCCGCTGCAGGGAGTGATGGTAGCTGTCCTTGTACACGGGAGACAGGAAGCCAGACTCTCTGTGGCTCTGTGGCTGCTCCGATATCAGCACCAGCTGTGGCTCCGCCGTGGACACAGCTCCAGACTTCCCTCCTTGAAAAGACGTGGATTCCGACTTCAGCGCGTCTATGCAGTTGTTGATGATTTGGTTGACTTTATCCACTTCTTTGGCGATGGTGGAGATCTCGGCCACTGATCCCTGTGTGTTGCCAGGTAGAGACATCTCACATTCTCTGCGGTCGTGGTGGTCACCGGTCCTCACCTCCATGTAGCTACCTTTGGCCATTTTAGGAGTTTCACAGATCTCTTGTAGCTTGTACTGGTTCATTTCGCTCCCGGGTGGTAAGTAAGGCATGCGGACCATATTGTCCCCAGCCATCATCTGCTTCTGTGACATTCTTGACATTGTCCCTCCTTCCAGCTCCTCCCGTCCGTATTTTAGTTCGATTATATTTTTCTTGAGGCTGCTTGACTTCTTGTGCTTTTCATCTTGCTGCCGCTTCTTTCGCAAGCAGTAATATACTACGCCTAGAAAGATGACCATGCTAAAGAGACAGCCCAGTATGGTCATGATGTAGTGGGTGGCTGTCGCGTTGCTCTGCTCTTTGTCCTTTCCATTCCAGGGGCCCGTCGCGATGGCAATGCAGGTGTGGTTGAATCTGAGGGCATTCCGTATAGACACGACACAGTAGGTGTAATCTGTGTGGGGTTTCAAGCCTTTCAGCTCGATATCCTCCCTTAAATCGTTCAGGGTTTGAATGTCCGTGAAAAAGCTGTTATTATACAGAACCAAGATGTACATTTTCTTGAAGGGTTTGGGTATCTGAACCGTGATAGTGGCGCCTGTGTGGGACACTTGTTTCAGCTTCATGATGGGTTTCACGTCCTCGTTGCTGTATGTTGGGGTTATGCTGGTTGTCTCATCCTGCTCGGTCCCTGAGGTACACTCCTCTCCCCCACACTGAGTTGAGTCTGGCAGGCGCGTGGTGGGCTCAGGAGGCAGTGGGAACACATAATCATCTGTACACACAGTGGAGAGCATGTGGAGGGCATTTCGATATGTCAGGTCATTGGGAATCTGGCTGAGCAGGCTGTAGCCAGAGACGCCCGCCGGAGAGTCGCAGACCATTCGCTCGTTGGTCCTGTTGGGGAAAACGGAGAGCCACTTGACGAACCCGAGTAGTTCACAGGAGCAATTGAAAGGGTTAGTGTAGAGCTCGCAGGTGGTAAGCTTAGTCAGCGTGGAGAAAGTGGAGCCGTCAAGCTGCTGTATTCTGTTCATGGAAAGGTCAATGTTCTCAATGTTGGGGCACTCCCAAAAGGCATTGGGTGTCACAGTCTCAATCAAGTTGGCCTGGAGGTAGAGATACTGCAGCTTGCCTAAGCCCCTGAGGATTCCCTCCGTCAGGTTACGCAGCTTGTTGAAGCCCAACTGAAGGACCTGCAAGTTGAACTGGGCAGAAAGGGCCCCGTCCTCTATGTAGGAGATCTCATTCTTGGTCAGGTTTAGGTAGGTCAAGTTGGCAAAGCGGCTGAGGGCAGAATACTGGATACTTTTGATTTTGTTTTCGTTGAGGCGAAGGTCCACAATGGTGCTGTTGATGTGCTGGGGAATGGACTCGTAAGGGGGCTGGTTTTGGCTACAAATTGCCAGCCATACAAACCCCTTCTCTCCCTCGATTAGCCAGCAGTCACCATTGACCCCTCCTGTATGGGTAAAAATGATAATGGCCACAGACCAGAAAAAGGCACTCATCACTATGCCTCTGCTGCAGGCCATTGGAGCTTCTCTCTGAGTTGGCAGGGCCGAAAGTTAGAAGATTACACTGTGGTTTTAATTCAGCTGGACTTAGCTTGTTTATAATTGGATTGGACGTTTAACTGTCCTTCTCGGAGCAAACAACAATCAATATATTAGACTTCTGTCCATTGAGAAATAGTTCTGTCCTTATGCACCAGCCCTTTAAAAAAGGATGTTGGGCCCGTGCACTTAAACCAGGTTCCATTCAATGATTTTTGCCCGCAGTGAACTTGTGATTCAGTATTTCACCAACACGGATAGGCTATGCTTATTTCCCCAGGGGCTGACATTGTTGATTGGACTCCTCTTATTGTCTCCTCCACAGCATTCCAGTTTGTGTCTCTTTCATCGGCTCAGAGGAACAACCTGTAGAGAAGACAGACAATGACATCCACATGAGTGTCCTGGCACATATATGCTACTAAAGTGGACATTTTCTTTTTATAAAAACAAATGTTTGTCTTAGAAAAATCTCCCTCTTTTACACGTTGACTGAAGAAATCAAATTAAATGTAGTGTTCAAAATGTAAACAAAAACCCCCCCCCCCCCCCAACCCCGCTCCATGGCCACTCCAATTATTTTGTACACAATTTAGGAGGTGTCGTGTGGTCCTAGTGGCACATTGCTGTTCGAGGAACCATTGGCCAATTACTACTTGACAGGCTGGTAGAAAGCATGGTCCCTGTTTTCACACCATTAACCTGGAGACTGTCAAACACAACCAAGGGGAGACAAAGTATAAAAGATGCATTAAATCAATTACACTGCATTCCCTGATTTTTTTTTATTTTTTATTAAGATTACTTTTCCAGACCCAACATAATAATATTATCAATTCTGCATAAACTTTTTGTATGACTGAAGGATTATGTGAAATGTAGTGGTTATAATTTATATCTTTAATTCCAGTTTAATTTGGAATGAAGGGATGAAACAAGGAATCAAAATCTTGGCTGATAGTAATCTTTCGTTCACTTATTTCAACCACTACAAAGAATATGCATTTGAATAGGCAACTATACCCCGATCAATAATATGTTTGCTTTTTAAATTGCTGTGGGAGCTACAAAGAACTCTCCACATACCTGTATACAGTACCGGAATACCACCCACATTCAACTGAAAAAAAGTTTGTTTTGTACACATTGCCACCACTCATGCCGTAAGGTATGGATACAACAAATAGAAAAACAGATTGTATACCACTCATTACTTTAAACATTTCTCAATAACAGAATCCCCTACATTAAGGAAAGCGCCCAGCGAACACACCACTTATACCGCAACGTATGGATACAACAAATAGAAAAACAGATTGCGAGGGCCTTGGATTATTCTGCTTCACTGCATTAAAGTGTTCATGATTTATTCACCATAACCTTTTGGCGACCTCGGCAAATTGATGGAAAAGAGACACATGTTTGACATACTTTATTAAGCAAAGCGAATTGAAAAAAAACAAACAATGGACAAAAACTGACTGATAACGCAATATTAAAACGAATCGATCCATTTCAAGTCAGTTTGTTTTCTTTAGGAATGTAAAAGAAATGCTAGAGGGTGAACACAACTGGTTAAGAATGGTATTTTGGATCACAGTGGAGGAACTTCCATCCAGTCAATACATCTAGCTATCCCTTAGTTACCTAGCTTTCAAATCAGATTGGACTTTCATTGTTAAGAAATCACTATGAAGTAGGCATTGTGATAATTGCATCTAAGTCAACGTGTGAACTTTAAGGATGCAATAATATTTCTCTACAACAAACATGAAAAGCTTTCAAAGAACTGAATGGACAAACATGCAGTCCACATATGTCCTTAATATGTAGTAGGCCTGAATGTAGCCCTGATTTGGTTCTAAGAGATCTCTTTAAGTTTCAGGACATTTTAGTGTACTTTTTAAAGGGATGACTGCTTACATGTTCTGCATAGTTAAAGATGCCTGTGGTTTATCATGATCAAATGTTGCTCTTATGGCATCTAATTGATTGTGAAAAACTTGAGAGTGACAGCGCATTTCTTTAGCTCAAGCTGATTCATACAGCCAAAGAATTATTTTTGTTACTTAAATAATCGGACCTTAATATGAATAAGAATGAACAATGTTGTATTTTTTTGTTTAACAATTTATTGTTAAACAAAATTTGTCATATGTCTAGTACCATTCTACCAAATGGTAGGATAGGTACTGTAAACGGCCTGTTGTTTGACTGACAGGTTAATTCAAGTAGGCACCTGTTAAATAATGAAACCCTACGTCCCTACATGTGACGTATCCCCCTTCCTCCTCTGTCCCTGGCATAACATGTTTGCCTTTTAGTCCGGCAGCACGGCCGCTGACAAAGGAGAGGAAGTGTGGCCTTGTGGGAGGGCACTGCCTGGGGTTGAAGGGTGGCCCTGTGGAGGAGGGCGTTATTTGTCCAGGTAGGGGGCAATCACAACGCTGGAATAGGGTAATTGTGACAGGTATGGCAGAGGGAATATACTTCAAGTTGAAGCCTTACTTGCCAACATGGACCAAAGGTTACTCCTGCAGTCTGTTGACCTTTTGGTAGAAGCTCAACACATCATAATTACACCAACATTTTGGTGTCCTATCTATCACACAGTGCAATAAGGTGGCTAAATGTGCTCTGTAATTTAAGTTTAAAAAGCGCAGGGTGACATCCTGCCAATTTAATGTTTTAATTGGAAAAAGTGTGTGCAGATACAGAAAAGTGTACAGGTCTTCTTTTATGTTAAGGACAAGGTAAGGAATTGATCAACTGTTATGATCTGGCCCGATAAATTTCGCAGCTGGGCCAGACACTGTCACATTATTGCGAAACAGAATAAAATGCTCACACTTTCAATAGAGCACTTATTTGACGTCTACTCCGCGCAGTGATGAATGTGGCTTTCTGTTCTGCACCACTGCCAATTCAAATGGTCGGAAAAAAAGCATGCAAGACATAAGCCATAAAACATAGAACAATATATACCGTATAAAGTTGATGGGAATCTGGGTGCATCTGCCATGTTTTATTGAGTTTACTTTAAACCAATAAACATCGGGCCTAATTTGATATAAAAGTACATAAACTCAAAGATGTTTAGGGTAGAAACACTTCTTTTAAATAAAATAACTTGCATTTTCTGTGGCAAAGTATGCAAAGTCAGAACAACATTTGTGAAATTTGCATTATTTTCCTGCACTTTCAATTCACATATGGAGGCCACCACAAATAAATGCCAGAAGGTGCTTTTAGAAAACCACCTTCATAATAAGAAAAGAGCATTTGCACAGGGGCTTTGGTGAAAAAAAAAAACTTTTCACTGTACGCCCTGCAGAGAAAAAAGGTTTGAAATCAAATGTTCCATGAAATTAATATGAAAAGTACAGCTCTGGAGAATATCTAGCGAAGCAAAAGATCTCTTAAGAGAAAATGGTTTCCTGTTATAATTCCCCAGTCGCTGACCTTTACAGTAAATACCGCCTGGCAGAGATTGAGAGCTCGCCTGACCTGACCTAAGTCCACTCACAGTGTGGGGTAGCGGCAGGATCCCTTTAGGTGTTAAATGGAAGTTTAAGTTGAACCGGAAAGGCCCTCACTCATTAATAATGCATTGTGCTTGTTTGTCCACTGAGTCACCCCACTGGGCTCCAAACCCATTCACTGCCTTGTTTTGTATAAATTAGCCTACAGTTTGGCTACTGCTTCTCCCAAGGGTACATAGCCATGCCTATGTGCTGCACTGTGACTGGACAAAACTTCTGCATTAAAATACATGTATCACATTCAAGCTTTGTGCTGCAAGCTCATTAATTTGGTCCAAAAGCCTACTGTGGGCATGAATAACAAAGCACGGAAATTTAACAATATTTATATACAAAAATCCACCGTAGCCCACCCCACTCCAGCATCGAAATGAGCTGCTGGCAACTGTGCATTGGGATTTGTCTTAAGAGTTGTGGCCTATTTGAAGCTCCAGGCACTTTTTTTAATGGCACCATTCTCTACGACGCAGTGGTGGGCCTGACTGCAACAGCCCGAAGCCCTTAGGGCAACACAGCCGGACGCAAGTCGCAAGTAGCCATTCCAATGTCTGATCAGCATGCACAAGCTTTGCATGTGGCATATTTATTACTTTCCTCACGTCCCCTATGGATACCTGCTCATACTCAGGCTTTTTGGCTCATAGGAAATATTGAATTGTCAGTGGTCATCGTTAATGCCTGTTGCTTAAGCAACCAAATGCCTGACATGATAGAATCCCATAACGTCCTTGCAAAGATTTCTGCAAAAAGCATACATTGTGTTAACAAACCCATTTAAATCAAACATGAATGAGCAAATGGCGCACTGGTGTGTTAAGGCTGTGGAACTAATGTCAAACCCATGGCAACTGACAAAGCCTCACAAAACCGTGGTCAAATGCTGTTACAGCTCTGGGTGTGTAAGGGCCAAGTTGGACGCCTTTGGAAGTGGCAAGTAGATGTTACCTCGAGGGTAACTCTTTCATCCGCGCCGGCTCCAGCCCTCTCTGGGGTCTTTGATTGTGAGTCAGGCCTCTGCTCTCTCCTGCTGAGCCTCCGGGGGGGCTCCTCCACGGTAAGCGCCTTTGCTCCGAGGCAAGGAATCACGAAGACTCCCATAAGCCACGTGGACGAAACCGATGCGGAAACGACTGCCTCGGGCTGCTCACAGACAGGAGCACCATTGTCTAAATGCCGTCCCTTAGCACCCTTATCCCCCTGCGCTGCTTTCTCCTTTCTCTAACACTATTTTCTCAATGCGGTGCTTTTAACCTATGCCAAACAGCAGTTGGCAAATAGGAATGTGATATCACATCCATCTCTCTCCTTTCAGTTTCATTCCTGGCTTTTCACGTCTCCTTCTTTGTGTCTCGCTCGGTCTGACATTGAAGGTGCCTCTGTCCCCTGGGTGCTCCCCGACTCCCATCCCAATAACTGGCCTTTATTCGATGTCATTGGAAATGCATGCGCTTCCTGAACTAAGGTATAAGGGTATAGATGGGCAACCAGAAGAAGAGAATCAATTGATTTGAAAATAGAAATGCTTTTCCTGGCTTTGGAAAAACATTCAGCTCGTTGAGGTAGTGAATTTCATTGGCAAAGGGGAGGGGGGTGGTGGGGTGAAAATGGTATGGAGTATTAGAGCATCTGACACTCATGCATTAATTACTCGAGGCATATTGCCTGAACAGAATTGGTGGTTCGTTCAACCCTGAATGCTGTTTGCTCAAAGGTGGGCTCCTTTTGTGCCTTCACTTGTTCGCAGTGCCAAGCCTCTTCACAGGAAGGCTCTCATACAGGGAACGGACAGCTGCAAGGCACTGCACACTAATTATATTTTATCTAACTTTACTTCCCTGATAAGTGAGGGGTATTGTGCAGCCTCACTGTGCACGGAATTCATTTGTTTTTCAGACAAAGCCTTTTATTCCCCCATGACAATTGGAATTGCCTCCCCATATAAATTGAGGCAAAAAAAGAGCCTTCATTTCAGTATTTATCTCAATGTGACCTTGTGTGTCTAGAAGCTAATAAAAAAAACGCAGCAATGATCAGAAAACTAATAAGGAAAAGATGTGGTGACAAAGTCCTGTTCGTTCAGTGGAGATACCTACAGATTCTTTTAAGGTATAAAGGCCCAGTGGAAACCACTTGCAATTCAGGTTGAAGACCAAAAGTATATGGATTCCCTGTGGTGGCATTAGCAGAAGAGGTGGACTGTACTTACACTCACAGTATGTTACACTCACACAATTAAGACTGTTGTTACACGCGCACACACACACACACAGCCACACACACCACACACACACACACACACACACTTACACATGCGCGCACACACACACACACACAGACACACACATACAC